>CABHPP010102239.1:0-29543 GCA_902168425.1 Peromyscus attwateri
CCCCCCAAAACTAGACAATTAGAATAAAAGAAATGACTAACAACCAAGCTTGCCTGATGACCTGAAGCCATGGTGGTAAGGTCATGGGCTTGATCAACTTTAAAATCCATAGGATACAGAAGGTAGAAATGAACTCACGTAAGGTTTATGTTAAGGAAAGGACAAACGTAAGAGGCAGAGGGAAGAGGATAAGACCTAGGTTACATGTAAGATTGACCCTCCCATCACTTAATCAAAGAGGAAAGTGGGAAGGGGTCATGTTAGGGCTTAAAAGTTGTTCTCTGTATTCAATTAGCTTGCCTGCCCTCCTGGGCTGATGCCTGATTCAAAAAATTGCACAATAAACTATTTCCCTTTCACTCTGGAGTCTCCATGCTCTAATTATGAAGAAAGTATATTTGTTTCTCACATATAAAACACTTTGAAAAATCCCTGAGAGTGATAAGTATGTGAAGGTGATAAATATGTCAATTAGCTTGATTGAGACATTCCATAATGTACACACATCTTAAAACACTATACACTGTGCACGGTTATTTAATTTATATTTACCTGAAATTTTAAATTTATATTTGATTTTTAATAAGGATATTTAAAAACTCTCCCAATAAAATTGACTCTGGGAAAGAATGAATTCTACCAAATATTTAAAGGAGAAATGATGCTGATTCAACTCAATTTTTTCTAACAGAAAAGGGACAAACTCCAGACACATTCTTCAAGATTAATATTACTTAATACAAAATGTAGACAAAGATACTATATGAAAACTGAAAAGAAAAACTATTCTTAGAAATATAGATTTAAAAAAAAAGTCTTCAAGAGTATTGATGGCCTCAATTCAATAGCACACTGCACAGAAATCCTGTGATTAAAAAGAGAGTTCTGAGGAATGTAGGGGTGGTAATTGATGCAACATATTATGTTAGAGGATAAGGGTAGAAACACAAGATCATCCCATAAGACACAGACTCAAAATCCCACACTGAACAAAAGTCAGTAGCTCTCTATATAAAATGCACTCAGTGAGCGGAGCATGGAGTGAACTGCCTCCACAAGATGAAACTCTCAGCCTGTAGGAAAAGCCAGCTAAGCCATCCTAATGGTGAAAGGCAGAGATTGCCCCCCAAAGATCAGGAATAAGATAAGGATCCTGGCTTTCAACACTACCATTCAGCGTTGTACTGGAAGCCCTGGCCAAAATTATTAGGCAAGAAAAAAGAAGTTAAAGGCATCCAAATTGGAAAGGGACAGACAAAATGACTTCTGTCTGTAGATGGTTTGTTTCTACACATGGAAACCATCAAAGCCTACATCCAAAAAGAATTGCCAGGGTTTGCAAATGCAGTCCAGTCACTGGGCCCCAGTCAGCTCATTAAAGAAGTTTCTACATACCAGCAATAAAAGAATGAGAAGGAGAAATAAAGGAAATAATTCCAGGAAGGTGGGCACCAAGTCTCACCCCCAGCTGAGGAGCGATTGGCATTGGATTGCTGCTGGGGGAGGGAGAGTTGTTGTTTGTGAATGATGTGAGTCCTGGGATAGCAGCCCCACTCCAGAGCAGGCCCATACCCAGAAGGAGTGGACTAACACAGACTGGACTCAGGAGGGGACAGAGAGAGGGTGTGGGGTGGGGTCGGGGGACCTGGGAGGAAGGACTGGGGGAGAGGTGAATGTGATTAAAAAAAAAAAAGTTTAAAAAAGGAAACAATTGCACCTACAGTAGCACCAGGCGACTTATGAATGAATCCCATCAACGATGTCAAAGCCTTGTACACTGAAAACTACAAACACTGCTGAAGGAAAGGAGAAAACCTCATCTAGCAGAAAGATATCCCATGTTCATGGATTGAGATTTAACTTCAGGAAGGAAGTCCTAGCCAAACCGTCCTGTAGACTTGGTGTGACCCCTGGTGAAATTCCAACGACCTCCTTTTCAGAATGAAAGTTTGATGCTCACATTCATGCGGAATTGCTGGGACCCTGAAGATCCAAAGCAATATTGTAAAAGGAAAACAAAGTTGGAGTGTGCACACTTTCCAATTCCAAAGAGAACTTTGATGTCACAATTTGGGGGACAGTGAGCACCAGCCCAAGAACAAGCACACAAGGTCAAAGAAGAGAACTGACATCCGGAACCAAGCCAGGAGCCTTCAGCAACAACAGAGAAAGCAGCAACCTCCTCAACACATGGTGTTGAGACAGCTGAAGAGCCACAAACAAAAGACAACATCGGATGCCATACTGAGGGGTACTCCAGGTTCAAATTTTAATTCAAAATAGATCAACAGCCTAAACATAAGAGCACTTACTGCTCCTACACAGGATCTGAGTTAGATTCCAGAGGACCCAAGGCAGTCCTCCGGTCTCCACCAGCATCGGAATGCACATGGTCCACACATACACTCAGGCACACATGTAGAAACACAACCTAAATAAATCCTTCTTAAAAGTTACTGAATACTATGTGAATTTCATTGATAAGAAAAACAAACCACTGGGTGGTAGTGGCACAGGCCTTTAATCCCAGCATTCAGAAAGCAGAAGCTGGCAGATCTCTACGAGTTCAAGGCCAGCCTGGTCTACAGAGCAAGTTCCAGGACAGCCAAGGCTATACAGAGAAACCCTGTCTCGAAAACAACCAAAATAAATAAATAAATAAATAAATAAATAAATAAATAAATAAATAAATAAATAAATAAATAAAAACTAAACAAGAGAAAGAAAGAAAGAGACAGACTAACCCCACAACACTTCTACACATTAGAGCTTCACCATTTTTGATAAATTTTGAAGTTATATTAAAATTGTCAGGAAAAGAAAGAACTGCTGGCATCTTTAAATACAATTTCAATGACTGTACACATTCAATCCTGCTAGCATTCAGTTATCATTTTGTAGCACATCACTTTCCAACAGTCTTTCTCAGTAGTAGTGGCTCTCAAGACTGAAGAGACCAGAGTTACAATGTCTATTTAGGGATGGCAGGGAGCCACTTCAAGCGTAACTGTAAAACATTATGTTCCGAAAAGAATTTCAGATTTCTCCCTAAGATGTGTGAAAAGGTTCTTTGGAATCTTCTCATATGATAATTTGACACTATTTAATGTTTGTTCCTGCCAGTCTCATGGAGGGGTAACTCCCACCTACTGCCACGTTTGCCCCAAACTCTCCAAGTTTATTATTCCTATGTTTACCATGAAGAGGAAAATGCCAGGAAGTTGAAAATTGCCGGTACCTTAAAGTTAATTAAATATCATAACTTTTTTTTTTTTTTTTTTTTTTTGGTTTTTCGAGACAGGGTTTCTCTGTGTAGCTTTGAGCCTTTCCTGGAACTCACTTGGTAGCCCAGGCTGGCCTCGAACTCACAGAGATCCGCCTGCCTCTACCTCCCGAGTGCTGGGATTAAAGGCGTGCGCCACCACCGCCCGGCAAATATCATAACTTTTATGTTCAATCTTATCTTTCCCAAGCAAACCAGTCTGCTCAAGTCCTTCAAGGGCTCTGTTTCTTTTGAACTTTCCCTGGCCAGCAGTGTTGCGTAACCATAATCCTTTCAGGTTAGTGAGGGCCGCCCTTGAGCTCGTCCCACAAGAGGACACCACCATTTAGAAAGTCACAGAGTCAATGTGTGAGAATCTGTCTGGAGAATCTCCCGAGATTTTTTTGGTGTCAATAATCTTCTATCCATGCTCTTCTTGTTCTCTGATCTGGGAGGACTTGAGCCACAGGCTGTAGAGAGATAAACGGTGTTTGCTGCCCAGAGGAATGTTGCTACGTGAAACCAGAGTCCTCACTCAGCACGACAACGTAAACAGGGTCACTTTCTCTGAAGTGAAAATCCAAGAGAGACAGAACAATATTCCAGATTCAAGATCTAATTGCAATGGAGCCTCTCTTTCAACACTCTCTACTCACAAAGAGAAATCAACCTGCTAGGTTTATTAGCTTTTTTCTAACTATGAAATAAATGATGATTTCCAACTTCACCAAAATTGGAGATAGTAACCCTATCAGCATGCATGACTGTGAGAAAACCCAGGTAGGAATTTCTCCTACTAACACAGGAGAGGTTGGGGGCTGGGGTCTCTGCTGAGGCAGAGAAAGGAGAAAAGTGGGGTCAGATTTAAATACAGCTACAAATTCCTACGAAGTGAATCTGTGTGAGGTTTTAAAAGCACACTTCATTAGGCACTCTATTTACAAAATTTTTTTTTTTGAAAAGTACACAAAATAAGCAATAGCTCACAGAACAAGAGAAGGGACAAACAAGGAGAGCTCACGGCCAAGCCTCAGGCTATTTTAACTGGTGGAGAACTAGAGAGGAAGGAGCCAGGATGTGCTGGCTCAGTCTCTCAGTTTTTAACACTTCCCCCAAGGGGCTCCCACAAACCTCAGAAGCACACACCTAGTTAGAGCTAGCCACACCCACTTATTTTTGGAAGGCTCCGATGCCTCCATGTCACATGTTTCTGCCCATGTTGTCAGGAGATTTACAGGAATTCACACTATATATCACGGCTCTGTGGCCCTCAGGATCAGGCCCCAAGAGCTGACATTGATACCCATGCATTGTTACACCTGACATGGAGCTGTGTCTGGGGTTTTCACAATAAAATAGCTCCTCTCTGGGTCATTAATCTAAAGGGGGCTGATAATGGAAGAGAATGGGTAATAAGCCAACACCCCGTCAGCTGACCAGGGCAGAGGATGGGAAAGGATTTCCATGAAGCTGAGAACATGACTCTTCATAGTCTCCTAACTACTCCAGTCTCGGTTTTCCAAATGAAAGAAGACTTAGAGACTAGTGAATGTTAGAAGCAATTAAAAAAAAACTAATTTTGAAATCCAATCTTTTTTTGTTTTTCTTCAACAAGTGTATTTTTATCACAGACCTGCCCCTACCTCAGACACCTTGAGCATGAAGCGCTGGACAGGAACATAAATGTAACACACACGGCACTTCCCATCCCTCTGCTCGGTGGGTGGGGAAACAAATTCCAAACGCCATCCGTTGTTCCAATGCACAGATTGAGTCAATGAGCAGACCATGCTGGTCACCTTTGCAGTTCACCGTGGTCCCCAGTCAGCATCAAATTCCAATCCAAAGTGCATCTTATCCTGGAAAAAAAAAAATTCCATTAACCAGACATTCAGGGATGGAGGGAAGATGATCTTTGGGTTAAATAACAAATCAATTTTGTTAACAAAAATCCATCCACTAAAAATCGATTCTATTACCAGTTTGTGCATGCCTAGGAGCCTCGTGTGACTATAAAAGCTTGATCATTGTTTACCAGTGCATGAGAAGATAGAAATGGCCTGCATTTTCTTAACTTTAAAGTATAATGTCATGAAATGTGGACAATATTGGTAGTGATTAAGATAAAATTAGTACTGTTTAGGTATGATAACCAGGAATTGAAAATGACACATATCCCCTTCCATCAGCCCTGTTCTTTCCCTGCATGCTCTGGAGAAACCCCACAAACAAGGACCCCCTTGCAACTAAAGGTTTGTTGAGGGTCATAGATGACAAGAAAGTTTTCCATCTTAAGACTTGGGGGTCTAAATAGAGTTCCAATGGGAAATGGGGAGAAGTTGCATCTACACAAAGGACCACAGCCTCACTCACAGCTCAGAACCATAACCACAGAAGCAGTAGAGCCCGGTACATGCATGAATATGCATCTCCTTTTGGGGTAGTAATGCCCACTGGTGAGCACGTAGGAGACATGTGCATCATGGTGAGTGACATGGGCAATGTGTTCATAAAATCAATGCACACATTCAGCTTAAGACTGTGGCAGGGCCTCACCAGCAGGGGCCCAGAATGGGAAAGGCCACAGAGCACAAATCCTGGTAACTAATGTCTACCTGTCTGACTTTGACTTGGAGTTCTGGCAGGTATGTTCTCCACTGCGGAAGAACATCCACAGTGAACTTGCCCCTCTAGGTGAGTGCTCAGGCTAATCAGAAACCCACTGTTCCAGTCTGGCCTCACAGTCCTCATCATGAGGGGAAAAGATCGATGCAAGAGAGAAACGAGTTGAAATCACTGACACTGAAGCATGAAATCAATCTCTGGGGATGCCAGTTAGTTTCTTCTTACCTATCTGCATTTTTAAATTTGCAAAAATAAAGTATTTACACAAATACAACCAAGCCAGTAAGATGCAGAGTGACCCAGGGTCATTTGCTAACCACACACAGCCTTCTAAATGTCAACTAAGCAAGCATGGCCTTCTCCATGTCCTTCTTGACTGGAGCCTGCTCTGGACAGTGGGACCATCTACCAGTGTGTGGAATGGCACAGATTTCCAAATATCTCCCAGAGGTTCAGCGTCATACTGCCTGGGTAAGGGCCTGGGAAGATCCACATTTGCTAGATGATGTCTTCCATCTCTAGAACCTGCTCTACAAGTTTAATCAACATGGCCTGTTTTCTTTGGAGATCATCATCCTGCAGAAAGGACAAAAGCCTATGGCTCCATTCCACACTCATCTACACATTCCTTCAGTCTTCTTTATGTCCTTCTCTGCTCTCATACAGTTTTGCAGTTTCTTCCAGAAATGGGTGGTTACCCTTGACTCAACAATGTGGCTTACTGTGTGCTAGGGAAAGTCAGATTTAAAAGATGAAATTTTAGGATTGTCTTCTACATAGAGATACTTTAACATGGAAGCAAAGAACACCAGAACCCATGGGATACAATGACAATAGTCTAAGAAGGAAGATTTCAGCCCCAACATTAAAAAATTGAGAGATTTTAAATAAATAAAATAAGGGGTTTGGAAAAACAAAAACAAGCCAAACTCAAAATCAGTAAACAAACAAAAAAAAAAGAACAGGGAAGAAATTAATAAAGTGGAAATAAGAAAAACAATACAAAGAGTCAGTGAAAGAGAGTTGGATCTTTAATATATACCCAGCACTCGGGAGGCAGAGCCAGGCGGATCTCTGTGATTTCAAGGCCAGCCTGGGCTACCAAGTAAGTTCCAGGAAAGGCGCAAAGCTACACAGAGAAACCCTGTCTCGAAAAACCAAAAACCAAAACAAAACAAAAAAACCACACACACACACACACACACACACACACACACACACACACAGACACTTAACCAAACTAACCAAAAGAAAAGACTCAAATTAATAAAATTAGAGGTGGAAAAGAGTCATTTCAATTGATAACAGCAAAATTCAGAAAATCACCGTAAAAACGGAAAATCCATTACATTGGAAAATCTAGAAGAAATGGATAAATCTCTAGATGCATGTGGTCTACCAAAATTAAGCTAAGATGAGGTAAATATTTAGGCAGATCTATAATAAATAGTGAGATTGATTTGGTAATGAAAATATTCTCCAGACCAAGAAATGCTCAGTCCCAGATGGATTCACTGGTGAATTCTACCAGACTTCCAAAAAAGAATACCAATGTTTCCCAAACTAGCTCATTAAAAAGGAAAAAAAGGGCTGGGCAGTAGTGGCACACACCTTTAATCCCAGCACTCAGGAGGCAGAGCCAGGTGGATCTCTGTGAGTTCGAGGCCAGCCTGGGCTACAGAGTGAGATCCAGGACAGGCACCAAAGCTACACAGAGAAACCCTGTCTCAAAAAACCAAAAAGAAAAAAGAAAAAAAAAGAAAGAAAGGGGTACTACTAAATTCTTTCACAAAACCAGGATTATCCTTAGATCAAAACCAAATAAGGATAAAACAAGAAAAAAAAATGGACGAGTGTCCCTTGATGAACGTAGATGCAAAAATTTCCAACAAAATATTGACCAACCAAATTTAAGAAAATACAAAAACAAAAAAAAATTCATCACAATCCAATGGGCTTCATTCCAGGGATGCTAAGATAGCTCAACATAAAAGAAATCAATAAATATACACATAAATGTGCTTAAGGATAGAAATTACGTGGTCATCTCCACAGAAGCAGGAAAATTTCCAACATCCTTTGAGGATAAAAATCCTGAAGGAACTTGGGACAGAAGGAACATCATTTATCAGAATAAAGTCAATAAACTACACACCTATAGCTAGCATTATATTTAATGGGGGTAAAATGCAGTGTTTCCCCTGAACCTGGGACTCAGGCAAGGGTGCCTGCTTTCTCCACTCTCGCTCAGGATAGCCCTCAAAGGCTCAGCTAGAGCAGGAAGACAAGAGTAACAAGTCAAAGGGTACAAATGGGAAAGGAAGACATCAAATCTTCCTCATTTGTTAGTGTTAATTGTCTATTAAATAATCATTTTATAAGCAATTATTTAAAGGTCATGTAGCACATTTAATTTCCTATGTTTCTGAGTAGAAATGTGCAGAACTACATGTCTGAACTTTAGGCATCATACAAAAGTTTACAGAGTTCAAGGTGTATAAGTGTACATGCCACATGGCCAGTCTGTGCTCTCTTTCATACAAAATGTCATAATCATCAATGAAACTCTGACATTTCTGCTATTTTTAACTCATAGCATTTACAGGGGAGACCTGCCAGTTGGACAGTCCTGCTGTGTGGAGCCCGCCCTGGTCTAGCTCGGTCTTCCTTGAAGAAAGGAGCAGCTTCTTTCTGTGCATGAGATGTACTGGGACTTCAGCAAACAGGCATGTATGTGGACTGTAGTACTAGGGACTGCAAAACGTCTAACAGTGCTATAGCCCTGCTGACCTCCTTTATGCTTCAGAAGTGGGTGAGTTAATAAATAAGAGATTTCTGTGTGATGGTGCAAATTGGCACTGGCTCCTTTACACTAAATGCAGTTATGGTCCTGTTGTAAAATAAGCCTTCGAAGACAGAAAGCAGGGAGTATTTTAGCAAGTTAGTGTCCTCCAAACTCAACTGTTAATTATACTATCTGAGACAGTACAAAATACAAGGCTATTATGGGGAGAGTGAAAGGGACCCCCTCTGAAGTCCAGATGAAGCCTCTCACCAGCTGAAGATCGAACACTTCTAGTACAATTCACATTTGCTGTGAATGTTACCGACATGGGGATATTTGTTTACTCATACAATATTTTTATCATTTCTTTTGGGAATTTCATCGAACATGTTTTCATCTTATTCCCCCTCCACTCTGCCCTATAACTCTTCCCAGAGCCACCCCCACCTTCCCACCTTCTCTCTCTCTCTCTCTCTTTTTTATTAAAATGACCAACTGAGACCAGTTTTTGCTGCTACTCACGGGTGGTGGTGGGGGGTCATCTACTAGGCTAGGACTAACCTTCTGGGATCTACACCTTTAACACAAACTGACTCTCTTTCCACCAGAAGTTATTACCATCAATGGCTCCTTCATGAGGAGAGAAGGCTCATGAGTCCCTCCACACTCCATGCTTGAATGTGGACCGGCTTGATCTTGTGCAAGTCTTGTGTGGGCAACCACAGCCGCTGTTAATCCATGAGAACAGAAGTCCAGTCATGTCTAGGAGACATTATTTCACTCCAGTCCTCCCCAACGTTCGGATTCTTAAAAATCATTCCTCTCCTCTTCCAAATAGTCCCTGAGCCTTGAGTGTGACGGTGATTACAGAGGTCCCATTTTTGCCTGAGCACTCTCTGCATTTGACCAGCTTTGAGTTTCTGCATTAACTGCCATCCACTACATAGAGATGTATTTTGGATAAGGTCTGAGAGCTGCACCAATCTATGGGTATAGAAATATGAATTTAGAAGGTAGTCTTATACTATGTCTGTAGCTGAAGGTTTCTCCAGTCCTGTCCAGTCCCATGGACCCCACAACCGCTTATAAAATAATCACTCAGAAGCTCATATTAATTAAACTGCTCAGCCATTAGCTCAGGCCTACCACTGTCTAGCTCTTACACTTAAACTCAGCCCATTTCTATTAATCTATACCTTGCCACGTGGCTCGTGGCTTACTGGTAACTTACATCTTGCTACTCATCAAGGCGGCTGTCAGCGTCTCCTGACTCAGCCTTCTTCTACCCAGCATTCTCCTCTCTCCTTGTCCCGTCTACACTATCCTTCCTGCCTGGCTACTGGCCAACCAGAGTTTTTATTTATCAATCAATCATAGCAACATATATTTACAGCATACAGGACATCCCACATCATATGTCCATTTAACAGAACAACAGTGAACTCCCTGACCATGTGTTCTTGGCCCGGTGTCTTTCTTTATAGCTGTTGCTGCCTTTTAAGCAATGGCTGTCCTAATCATCAACTGTAACTCCGCTGCTACCAGCAGCGGTTCAGGCCCAAGGTGTGCAGCCTGAGGGGATTCTGTTCCCTCGAGCACCGACTCTTTCAAAGCTAAGAAGGGAACTTATCTAAACCTCTGTCCCTCTAAAGAACTCAAGATTCAAAAGTTGAGGTGGAATTCTGCTCCTCAGAGAGGCTGAATAGTAAGTCACTCACCTCCTCTCCCAGCTCACATCTCCCAAAAAGCCAGGCGTCCTTCTCCCAGCCCTCACTTAAAAGCCCTTCTCCATCTGGTTCCTCCCTACCACTTCCTGTCAGCTAGTTGCTGACTCAGCCTCCCGACAGCAGGTGAATTTTATTTAATCAAACAAATGTAACACATCTTTGCATCGTTAAACAAATGGTCCAGATCATAGACAAAAGTAACACACCTTAAAATAATATTCTACCACACTGGCCAAATTTACAGCTTTGAACGTGAGTTTCTTTTTGTGGATTGGAGTTTAAATCCAATCAGAAAGCCGCTGGTTACCCTATAATATTTATGCTAGTGTTGCCCCCATGGGCAATCTTTCCACAGTCATACTGTAGTTCAAAGCATCCACAGTCGGGTTAAACTGTTGATAATGTTCATGTTAAGAGTGTTAAAGTAACAAAGTATCAGGCGTATGGCCTGTGTATAGGACCTCAGGGACAGCTACACTGGTCTCCTAGATGATTTCTCCTAGAGAAATCTCACAATTAAGAACAATTCTGTTTACAGAAAATATGCTAAATTCCTGCATCTCTATGACCTAGAGTTCCAGTATATCAACTATAATCTCTTCAGCTATACCTCAGGACCCACCCTGTAACTACACTGAAATTCTTTAGCATCTCTTTGAAGACAGTAACTTAAATATCTATGTATAACTATTACTCTTGACTTTCCTTACTTTCTTCCCAAGTGCCTCTTTCCCTTAGCCCTGATGTCTAAAATATATATTAAAATCTCTTTTAATAAACTCTAACTATACCTCTTATTAAAAAATACTCAATACATTTAGTTATAATTAATAACTAGGTGGTATATGAAAGATCATATGTACATACATGAAAATACATATAAAATAAGTGAAGGAGAATACACTTGGCCTTTTTGTTGATAGACAGATGACAGAGGATAGATAGGTAGGTAGGTAGGTAGGTAGATGAATATCCAAATCAGCTTCTTCTCACCCCATAAACCCTAAAGACAGAATTCTTGTCCAATAAGACATTGAGTGCTTCCATGTAGTACCCCTCTTTCTTTTCCCAGCTCTCTGCCTGGGACAGAAGGTTCCATCTAACTGCCCCTTGTGATAGGTGTTTCCTTATTCTTTCTTTGATCGCAGCATTCTTTGAAGATTCAAAGATCAGATCCACACTGATGCAAAAGTAAACACAAAGGTCTCTTAGGTAATTTATAAAATATTGTTCCAAAAATCCAACAAAATCAGTGTGCTAAAAAGGAGTGCATAATTCCCTAAAATTAAGCATTCCCAAAATTCTTCAATAGTACCAGAATAAACTGTTCTCTGGCATTTTCTACACAGGCCTAACCATGGGTTAAAACAACCATTCATTTTAAAAAATATTGACTGAACAATTATGCCAGGTACTGTTATACAACAGGGAACAGAACCAACAAAAATTCTTACATTTATGAAATTAACGTTGGTAATATGATATCAGTGGGTCAGCTGTGTGCGCAGATTGGCCTTCACATCACCATGGGGAACTGGAGACGGGTGCATGCCGCTCAGACACGGAGGTGGAGGGGAGGGGAGCCTCCGTATAGGAAGTGGTCCATGGCAATGCAACCGTGAGTTGAAAGTTCAGACAATCAGTTTAAAATCCTGAAGGTGCTCTCTTAATGCAAATGCACTCGATGAGTCAACTTTTATTTGATAAGAAGAAAAATGATAATCTTGTAGAAATTGAGAGGAACCCAGAAAAATGGTAGATGCTATATAATCCTAACAGATGGCTGCTTTTAAAATTGCTTATTTGCTTACTTCAAGAAGATGCTGTAATTTACCAACATTTAGAGCAAAATGGTTCTTTGTGGCTCCTGAAATGTTACTATAACCCTATGATTTAAACTCACATTGGCAGCTACAGGTTAATATTGGTCAAAGTATTAAAATTACACAAAATTGTATTTCACACAGCCAAGTAGTTAAGTGACGTCCAAATGCACTGGACTGATGACCAGTCTCAGCCCACAACCGATCTGCAGCCTGCCTGGCACAAAGAGTCCTTGGTTTGGTTTCCAGTCTCACTGGTTCCCAAGGCTCCTTTTAAATTCCTTTATTCATGTAGCTAAAAGAGCAGTCGAGATGGTGTTCTTCGGTGGGAGGGGAGGGTGTGAGTTTTCTTTTGACAAACCCAGAACGTCACTTCCAAGGTTTTCTCTTTTTAATCAGGAGGTAAAGACAAGAACTCTCACGACACAGGCCAGTGACAGAGCTGACCACTGTGTTCTTCCATCTTTCTTCAGACCGTGTCTGAATGATGGCGATGTAATCTGTTAGCAGCAAGTTCTGGAAGTGAGACATTTGGCTTCTACAATGTGCCCAGTTTGCCTCTGTTGAGTTTTCTGCTTTTCCAGTATTGTGGAAACCTGCTACTTTCTGAGAAACTAAAAAGTTATATAATGGACGAACCGCACAGGAGACAAAGCGGTAGAGAGACTGAACAGAGAGCAGTTGTTCACTTCCACTGAACAGGGAACAGCATAGTCCAGTGCTGGTACACACTGCCGCCCCAGACACGCCCCTCCCTCGCTGCGCACACAGTCCATCTGCAGAGACGGCTTCACTGAAGTCTGCAATCAAAGGAAGAACTAACTGCGAGACTCTGTAGCCTCTGAGGTCCTGGTCAAGATGATTTCACTCTGCATATAGTTTCCCCTGAGATTTTTCTCCACAAGATAACAAGGGGAGCCATCAGAGACCACAGAGACACAGCTAAACCTAAAGTCCTGGTAATAAATGTTGTCTGTAAAACCCCAGCCTGCCAGCTAATAAGACAAGAACTAGCATATCTTTCAGAAGAAGGTTCTAGTAACCCAAAGAATCTAGCCTTTGGGGGAGTGGAAGATTGATCTTTAACCCACACACACATACACACAAACACACACACATACACACAAACACACACACACACACACACACACACAGACAGAGACAGAGACAGAGAGACAGAGAGAGAGACAGAGAGACAGAGACAGAGAGAGAGAGAGAGGGAGAGAGAGAGAGAGAGAGAACGCTAAAGTTAACTGAGTTTGACCACAGTTCCTCACAGATTCAGTTAGAGCAATCAAATACCCAGTGCTCAAAGCCCCTCTTGAGGAGGTTTCTTCTCACTGAGGACTGATCCCAAAGGAGCTGAAAGGAGTCACCCTTCCACTATAAACGGGAGCAGGTAGGGCCGCGGCACAGAGCTATGGGAGGTCTGTGTGTAGCAGCAGATGGAGGGTCTTTCTGAAGTCACAAGCGCATCATGACAGTGATATTCAAAAGGCAACACCACCCTGAAACTCTGTCAACCGTGACAAAGGCTCTGAAATGCTTGAAACTTGAACGGGAGGGAGAGGGCCGGTGGTGCACCCACCAGGCCAGTGAGTCTTTCTGTGTCTCCCAGCATGTTCCTGTGTTGGACAGCCAGTGACATTGGATGCCGTCCAGGAAAGCGACCTCTCCGCTTCAGTTGAGGCGAGCACTCCCATAAAGAAGGAGTTCTCTAAAGTCAGCTGGAGAATCCTTAGTCATACAAACCATGTACTACAGTTATGTGCTATACATAAAACATACTCCCGACAGCTAGCAATTCTCAAAATGATGTCACCAAATCCTCAGACAGGACCAAACCTCTGACAGAGCCTCCTCATTTCATCGGGCAGAATAAGAGGCTCTTGGAATGTCAGCAGCTGTGACCAAAATAAGAAACTATTTCGTCTAAAATTAGTGAGCTTCTGCAAGAGGCTCTTTGTTCTGCTGAAAGGCATGGGGTCCCGGCTGTTCTGCACTTCCACAGATAGGACACTGGCTTTGTCCCTGCAGTGAGTCTGCTGTGATTGATTGACTCAGAGCTTTGCTTGGGTGTATATATAAACATCACAACTGACATGGAGTTTCAGATGTCACAATTCGAACAGACGAATGTCTGAGCAATGCCTCCCCTCCTTCCCTGGTGAACTAAATAGAAAACACAGTGGTGTGGACACCAGCACTGAAAATGTTGAATGGTTAAAGAGCAACTGTCTGCTTCCCACTGAACAGGGAACAGCATACATATATAATAATATATATGTATATATGCATAGTGAGGCTAAAAATACATGTGATCTATTAGATGAAATCTAATAATCAAGAGAGAGAGACAGAGACCGAGAGTGCCTAACCTTGATACATATATAAAGCATATCACAGTAGCAAGTGATCTACAAAACTATTTCCCACCCTTCAGTATGCTTCTTAGCTGGGGTAACTTTGCACCCCAGGACACTGAGCAAAGTCTAGGGACATTCTGAGTTTCCCTAGGGAAGGAGGTGAAACTTCTACCCACAGAGCACGGGATGAATCCACAACAAAGAATTACCTGTCCCTAAATGTTAACAGAACTAAGGGTGGGAACTGTACCAGAGCAAAGTTTAATGTGAGTCACACCCTTCATTCCAAAATGTCTAACAGCCCTGTAATCAGAAAGGAAACGGGAACTGGAAGGCAATTAAATAACAAATGTTTTATTTAGCCTAACATACCCAGAGTTTTACGTTTCAACACTGCATCGATATTTTCAAATGGCTGGTACGTTTCACACATTTTTGTTTGCCCGATGTGGACCTGGTATACACAGGGCACATCATTTCCGATTTGCTACATTTCAGATACTAAACAGTCACACTTAGGTGGTAGCTACCACTCTAGAAAGTTGCATCCTGGAATTTTGTAATGTATATAGTTCACTTTGTTGATGAAGACTTCTCTCTCCCATTTATAAGACGTGAGAGGATGGATTGTGCCAGCCTTGAAATGTGGCTTTCTGTTTTAAAACAACGCCATGACAGGCACACTCCTGATGAAGCCTTCAAACAGAGCTCGGGAAGAACACGTGGGCAAGCAGAGCCGGCTGCCACAGGCTGATGATGGACGTCGACCTCCTTAGCTGACTGGTAAATGAAAGACGATAGGTCGTGACCAAAGAGCACTTTGGAAAGCGTAGGTCTCCGAACACTTAGGTTCACTGACCACGACCTCTCAAATCTTTGAAACGCATTACAACTGGTTACCTAACAGAAATGCTACAAATGTCTCAGGGCCCTTTCCTTCTGCCCAAACTTCAGAACAACTTTTGAGTTTCGAGTCAGTTTTGTCAAGTGCCGGGTCAATCCGCCAGCTGTGTCTGTTCGGCCCGCACCATGCACAGACCATCGTATTTTGCAATAAAGGAGGATTAAAACAGCTCTTGTGAGTTGCTTACAATCTTCTTGGGGATAAATAAATGATAACATATGAAAGTGATTTTTAGGACATTCACAAAGCAACGTTTTACTGAGTGTTTCTACAAACATGACTCCATCCTCTGGGGCGTTTTTTAAGGAGTATGGTTCACTTTGTTGATGCAGAAATAGCTGGATATCATGGAAACGTATTAAAATTGACTGGCCCCATGTCAGCCAACTAAGCCAGTTTCAAACAGTTGAGTGTGGTTTTATTTGGCACACACACGGGCAGTGAGTTAAATGGTTTACTCTTTAAAATAAGTCCGCATGTGTTATCTTTTCAGAAGAGGAGAAATTTCATGGCTAGATTTCATGAAAATATCTATGCCACCACAAAAATGTCACAAAATAGAAAATGCACATTCTTTCTCACCTCTCCTCTGGAATTAGAGTCAGATGAGCACACAGCAGCTCTTCTGTGGGGCGGTGGGTGGGAGCACACGCGGCTGTGAGGGCCGAGGGACTCAAACCACAGGCTAGAGTCTGGGCCCTCTTTTGTCCTCTGTGCGTTTGTGCCAAATATAACCCGGAAAAAGGGAAAACAACTCGCACTTGTACATATTTATCTGGTATTTTCGTAAACAAGACAAGCGTCTGAGCGTCATTCTGAGAACTCTCAACCAAGTACAGAAATAGTTGTGAATGTGGACACAACACACATGCACTGATTTAGTCTGTGGAAACGTTACCTCAAGCACGCAGCTAGGCAAAGAGAGCTGGAATGTTAGAGCTGTGCCTGAAGTGGCCAGGCCTAGTTCTGGTGGATCACATTTTAATTCAGTTTTTCTCACAAGCTGGTCTCTAAAAGAAAATTGTTTGCTGTAAATAATCAAAATAAAGAGTTCTCTCTGCATAAGACATGAGAGAACAGATTGCCCCAACCTTTACAAAGGTCTCTTTGTTTTGAAATGACGTCATGGAAGGACCATACCGGACGACAGCTTCAAATGTAGCACATGAAAAACATGAAGGCGAGTAGAGCGGAATGGTCACAAGCTGATGACTCTCCGGAGGGTTTGAAAATCTTTACAATTCAACAGTGAGAGACTAGTGTCCTGATTGAAAAGTGGACTTGAAAATATTGCTTCAAGCAAGATATGCAGCTGTCTGGTGAACACATGGAAATAGGCCCAGCATCGCTAACCACCTGGGGAGATTACACTACCCGCAGATGGGGCCATCCCTGGGCTGGTGGTCCTGGATTCTGTAAGAAAGCAGGCTGAGCAAGTCATGCGGAGCAAGCCAGTAAACAGCACCCCCTCCGTGGCCTCTGCATCAGCTCCTGCCTCCAGATTCCAGACCTGTTTGAATTCCTGTCCTGGCTTCCTTCAGTGATTAACTATGATCTGGAAATGTCAGCCAAATAAACCTTTTCCTCCCCAGCTTGCTTTTGGTCACAGTGTTTCCTTGCAGCAATGGAAACCCTAAGACACAGTGTGAGGCCTGAACTTGTAAAATGGACACACCTGGGCAGAAGGAACCTCAATTGAAGAATTGCCTCCATCAGCTTGGCCTGTGGGCATGTCTGTGGGGGCATTTTCCTGATTGCTAATTGATTGCCTAGCCCACTGTGGGCAACAACATCCCTGTGCAGGTGAGACTGGGCTGGATCAGAAAAATAAGCACGAGCCTGGGTGTAAGCTAGTAAGCAGTGCTCCTCCGCCGTGTCTGCTTCAGCTCCTACCTACCAAGGCTCCTGCTGGAGTTCCTGCCCTGACTTCACTCAGTGATGGAATATGACCTGGAACAGGAAGGCAAGCAAACCCTGTCCTCCCCCAAGTTGCTTCTGGTCATGGGGTTGCTCATAGCAGCAGAAAGCAGACTCGGGCAAGTACACGCAAGCCCATTCCCTGTGTTCTGTCTGTTCTTGTCCTGACTTCCAGAGAAACCAACAAGCCGGACAGGAAGCCTGGTTGGCCTGGTTGGCGTTCCTAAGTGCCAGCTCCCAGATCAGTAGCATCTCTTCTTGATGTCACACAGACACTTCACACACAGGTTTCACAACCCAGTTGTTGTCTTCTGCCATGCCTGCTTTTCCTCTTCTAGTCCCTACGCAGACAGGGCCACCACAGTCCTCTTGGTCACCCAGTCCCCTAGCCTGCTGGATTTCTCCCCTATTCAGCAATGACATGAACATTAGATCATGGTCCTAGTTAAGAATATTGAATTGGGGGCGGTGGTGGCACACGTCTTTAATCTCAGCACTCAGGAGGCAGAGGCAGGCCGATCTCTGCGAGTTCGAGGCCAGCTGGTCTACCGAGCGAGTTTCAGGACAAGCCAAAACTACACAGAGAAACTGTGTCTCGAAAAAAACAAAAAAAAACAAAAAACCACTTTGGGCAGTGGTGGTGCACACCTTCAGATCTCTGTGAGTTCGAGGCCAGCCTGGTCTACAGAGTGAGTTCCAGGATAGCCAGGACTATTTCACAGAGAAACTTTGTCTTGAAAAACCAAAAAGAATATTGAGTTGGGGGACAGTAAGACGGCTCAGCAGGTAAAGGCACTTGCCAAGAAGCCTGCTGACCTGATTTCCATTCATAAGACCCATATGGTAGAAGAGGCCCGGCTCCCACAAGTTGTCCTCACATGTGTATGCACATACACAGAAAACAAATGTTAACAAACAATTTTTTAACATCAACAACAACAAAAGAATGCTGAATTGGAAAAGCTGATGTTTTAATGCAGTTATCATCCCAATTCTAATAGGATTTTCTAGGTAATTTAATGAGCTGTTTCTAATATGTTTGAAAGGATAACATGGATACATTTTGAACAAATTGTAGAGAACCATCTTGCTCCTCTGTTTATTTATTTCACTACAAATTAGAATATGTCATCTGACCTGGATCCCCAAATCGACAGACTGAAATAGAAACACAGCTAGGTAGATGGGCAAATCCTTTATGTCAGAATTGGCCTTGTCTCGGCGACAAGGCCAGTTATTATTTATTCCCTTTCAAATATAGCTGAGTTATTTCCTAGGTACTTAAAAATGTTCAAGAATGTATTGAGAAGCTGAACACAATAGCACACACCTGTAATCCCAGCATTTTAGAGGCTGAGGCAGGAGGATCATGGGTTATAGGCCAGCTTGGGCTACACAGTAAGACTCTATCTCAAAAAAAAAAAATAGAATTCTTTTCTTTTTGTCCAATCAGTGTTGTTTTTCATGTGTGAACTCCCTATTGGCACAAACTATAAAAGGTACACTACATACATTTTTATTTCATTTATGTTTTATTTTAACTTTTTTTTTAATTAAGTAAACCTTTATGTCAAAACATATACTTGTCAGCAAACCCAGGCAGGCTTTGAAGTGGCATTGGACTTGTGTGCTTACTCTTACATTCACTGGTTCAGTTCAGCCAGTAAGTGTTTCTTGAATAAGTGATTTTTAAGCTGTTAAATAACTGTACCACAGAGAGAAGGTTCCAGAAGGGCAGGAACCAGGGTCATGCTACAGGCTTCCCTTTGCCCTGCTTTCTACACCATTTTTCACCAGTGATTCAGTGAGTCTGTTTACATCACAATTGCTATTTTGTGGATGGCGACAGTCTGGGAGGAATAAATATATGAACTTGCAGGCACAAGAATGAATGCTCCCACAGTCTGACAGCTGAAGGTAGGGAGGAGGAGGAGGAGGAGGAGAAAGAAAGGAAGGAGGGGGAGGAGGGGGAGGAGGAGGAGGAGGAGCAGAAGCAGCAGCAGCAGCAGCAGCAGCAGCGGCTGAGTTTCGGAAGGTGAATTTTCATGCAGGCTAACATGAAAAGCATGAATCCACTCTATCCCCCATCCCTCCTCCATACACAGGACAGAGGCAGACTTCTGAGAACAGACTTCAGAAACAGCACAGGGTGGCCACCTCCAAACTCTAATTTGGGGGAGACTTTTATACGTGGAGTATTCTCCACATACCTTGAAAATGACAAAGTTATACCATTCCAAACTGAATAACAATCTTCAGGGCTCCGTGGGCTCCGCTTCGCCTGGATTAAAATTGCCCTCATGTGGCCGCCCACTCTCCATTTCCATGGGATCGGCTGGGCTGTGTCCTCTTCTTCTTGAGCAAAAATACAATCATGTGCCATTGAACAGCGAGCTCTATGAATCATGAGAAAATGAAATTTACAGAAGCATGTAAGGACTCGACCAGAGGTAGAACCAGCCAGGCGCTTGGCAGCCAACCTTCCCCATAACTAGGAGACTGGCATCACTGTGGCTAAATGTAGGTGAGTAGTCAGAGCACTTGTTCTGTGTGCACACTCAAAAGAGTCTTCTAGAAGGTTCTCAAATATCAAGACATACCAGATAGGAATTGTCCCCATACATAAGTTCTTCATGAGCACCTTTTCCGACACCTGTGTAAGTACAGGGCATGATGGTTAGAAACGGCCCAGAAAGCTTCCCAGCAAAAGGAGCCAGACAGATGCCCTTCGCACAGCTTAGAACAAGTCTGCCTCTCCTCATCTTTCCGTCTCAGTCTCTCTCTCCCTTTATGTGCGTGTTTCACTCTATCAACACCAGGACATCTACAGAAGCAATGTCAACAAATTAAACCCCAGACTCATTAGAAAACCAGTTCAAGCCATCGGTCACTGGTAAGGTTTTTACAATATTCCATGGCCATTATTCATGATGACAAGCCCCAAAATGTGGCCTCTTTAAACACGTAGGTACCAGTCTACAAACCTCACACGGCTATACTACTTCCTATAAAGATGTCCACACACAAACAAATCCCCTTCTGGTCTATGGAGGATGCTAGAGGGAGGCAACCCTCAATTAGGCTTCGGTAAATTAAATGCAAATACACAACATGGTTTTGAAACGACTGCCACGGATTTCGGGGATCCGTTTGGCATATTAGACATACTAATTGACTAGCTTCAACTTGATTTTTAGAAATCAAAGCAAAGGCTGACTGACTGGTATGTTCATATCATAAAATGCCAACGGCACCACATGCCACAGGTAATTAACGTTAGGATGGGAAGCAGAGCTAGGGAGCAAAATTTTCCACCTCACTTTCTCCCTTAATGAGGAAGCACACGTCCAAGCCGCATACATACAGTTCAGCATCCACTGCTGTCTACTTCCTCCTAGACTCAGCCATCCTTCCGTGGGCTGCCTGACCAAAGCCTCCAACAAGCTGCCTGCCATTTGGGATCTACTAGACCAGGAGACCTGGCGGGAGGAGACGGTGTGCTCCACAGGGATCCTCAGCCCTGCAAGTGTCCCTCTACTTGGTCATCTTAAGCTTTTCCTGTTTCTGCCAACCCCGTTCCACCCTGGGAAAGAAGCCTTTCCCATAACTTTCGATCCAAAACCAAAAGGAAGTCCTTAGAGAATGAGTACTTATGGTGCCCATCAGAAACACCTTGGTTCAATATTAAACACTTGCTCTTAAGATTCCTTCAGGCATTCGATGCCCAGGAATCTCACTCACTGCCTTTCCCCTGTGGGGCCCAGTACTGCCTTCCCCCAGCTCTTCGTCTCCCTCCACTTCTTCCCAACTCTGATTCGGCTCCCAGCAAGTTCAGCCCGCTCCCAGCAAGTTCAGCCTCCAGTGAGTCCTCGGAAGGCCTAGTGCAGTCAGATCAGCACGGCACTCAGAAGAACAATGTACATCTTCGGTCAACAAGAGTCACCTCTCTTGGGAGCCGGTTACAGTTGGTTCGGGTCATGTCCCTCTTTTAAATGGGAGCCATTTTTGTCAACGCAGTTTGGGGCAGGATTTGTGAATATAGGGAAATGGTTCCTGATCCCTCTGCATGGTCATTACTTGTTTAGAATGTAAAGTTCAGATGTCCCAATACTCAAGGCAACTTATTAAGCCAAGGAGCTCCTCCTGTGGCTGTGGCTGTTCAGTATGAGAGAACCACTGTGCAAACAGCCATGGGATCCCAACTGCTAATCAGTAATTCTGACCTGTCTTTCTGCATGTCGAGCCAGGTTGGCACCGTTATCTGGAGTGATCTGAATGCTATGAAGCATGTCAGCAAGTCAGCAGTCACCCTAACATGAGCGAGTTGTTGAGAAAAATAGCATTTTATGCCAACTTCCAAACGAGTCGTTAGCAAACGAGCGTGAGCCCAATTGCTTCTCCTCCAGCTTGTTGGCTTTCTACCGAGGTTCCAAGCATTGACTTGTTTACAGAGTTTGTGTTGACAAGCTGATTTTATACTTTGTAGCCATGTAGTAAATTCTGCCTCTAGAGGAGAGGAGAGCCTCTTCTTCTGAACATTGCTTATCTTACAGATACTCGTATCTGAATCCCAAATATGAAGTGAATTTACAATGTGTTTTTGAGATGCATTGTTAGTCTGTTAGTTGGTTTGGGGCAAGATCACTTTAAAAAAAAAAAAAGGAAGGAAGAAGTATTTTGCTGAAGAGGAAAATCGTTCCCAGGCTCACTTCTTTTCCCCACATTTCCTGACAAATGCCAGGAAGATTCTGGCAGGCTAAACCCAGGTTTCTGGCGAAGGGCGACTCTTCCTCACCAAACTGCTCAGTCCTAGATTAGAGATGCCTCCGAGTCTATGATGATTGTGAGGATCCAGTCCATCAGCCTCTGAGTCGCCAATCATCTATATCCACTATCTGTAATTAGAGTATAATGGAAGATATTAGCTTATGAGAGGAGAAGCTATGACCTGCTCACAAAGGGATATACATTGTAGTAAATATAAGATGCGCTAGAGTTAAGTCAAAAACACAGGAATCCACTGTGGCATTTCAGATAGGAAACAGATGCTAAAACTTTATTACTTGAACTATTGGGTTTATGCCTACTAAATTAATTACCCTAAACTGTGTGTTTTTATTCCTAGGAAATCGGGCTTTTGAATAGAAAATATGTGTATACATCTTAATATTAATTAAAATGTTCTTTTTTTTCTTAGTTACTTTAATTCAGAATTGTGTCTGTTTTCAATTTCCTTTAATGGCTGATACACTTCTATTTAATTAAATCAAATATGTTATTAGTGGGATATAAATACAAGCACTTTTTAAAAGCAAGCAACATGATGCACATAGCTAAATTTGAACCTCAAATACTTTGCAAACCAACTGGCTTACAGTTATTATGCTGTATTTTTCCATCACAGACAAAAGCAGTTTTGGACTATCTTATAAATTCAGAGTCCAGGGAATTCCAATGAGAGGATGTCACTGGCCTCGAGTACAAATAGTCACTGGTGGATTTTATAGTACGATAATGTGAAAGCTGCAAAGGCCTCATTCTCAGCCTCCGTCAGGAAACCTGCTAAATCAACAAAAGGATGAGGTAGAGAGCGGACTAAGAAAGCAGAACTCTACAGCCTGTCTCCTAAAACAGGAAGGGTGCTCCATAACTCCGGAGATTACGAGGGAGCCTGTCCCCTTGACGTTTGTACAGCATGGCAGCATCTTCCATGAATTACTGTCCCCTGTACCATTTAAGAGACCAAACACAAAGTCACCTTGTAGCTCACTAGTTTTTGTTCAATTTAACATGGGTTTGTTGTTGTTGTTGTTGTTTGTGTGGAGGGTTGGGGGTTTCATTTTGTTTTGTTTTGTTTTGTTTACGATTGTATCATTTAAGTCAACTAAATTTTTCCAAAGCATGAAGCTGCATTTAAAAAAAAAATCAGAGTTCAGCTGGCTACTACGTATACTGGAATGTGGACAAATGTTGACTCTTCAAAGGGGCTAGGCCATGGGAGAAAAAGATTGCTCAAACCACGCTATGTGTGTTTACACCCACGGCCTTCCGAAATCTCCTGATATTTGTCAGAAACACAGTTTCAATTAGAGAGAACAGAAGGAAATCAGCTTCAGTTTGCTAACTGACCCGAGGCATCTAATTTATGTACTTGTTCATTTGTTAAAACACGCAAGTGGAGAGCTATTGGAGGCCATATGCCATTCGTTATGAAAAGCACATTCCTTTAGTCTTTGTAACAAAAACCATATGGATTTCTGCAAGTTAATTATATCATAAATGTGCTGTAATAGTTGCGGGGGGCGGGGGGGGGGGGCTAAGGTCTACAGTAATTGGAAGAAACGTCAAGACTTCTTTTTTAACTCGGGTTTGCCTGTTGTACCTCAGTTTCCCGATGTTTAAAGTAAAGATAATAACATGATTCCTAAATGTTATCAAAATGCCTTCCTACTTTGAGATAAAACATCATTACCAACTGTAATTCGGGTCAATATATAAATATTGAAAGAGTGAAAGCTTTTTCTTAATATTAACTGACTAGTTAATCAAAGCCATCTCTCTCTCCCATAGCTCTGTCTCACCTCTGCCAGGGTCCACTTTCCAGAACACTAATCAGATTGTTTAACTGTAGCTAAATGGTATTTACAAAAGATCACTTCCCGGCCTGCTCCAGCCTCCGCTCCAGCCTCCTCTCCAGCGCAGAGATGTGCACACCAGGTCCCTGTGTATTCTCAAAGACTGCACTCTCCTGCCTGTATGTCCTGGACCACCCCCATCTTCCCGGCAGATGGTCAGGTCTTTCTCAGGACCCCCATAGCCCTCTGCTCTGAGCTCTAGTAGCACCTGCTTGGTACGTTTTAATTACTTACACTGGACAATAACTACGTAAACCCCTCCCTCAAATACAGGCTCCTGAAGAGAAAGGTCTGTGGCCTATAAAGTAGTCAGTGATCAGTAAATACTATTTATGACCCATCTTTAAAAGTCAGGAGTAACAGTTCGCCCCCAGGGATCTCATTTTTAACTAGTTTCCACATCCCTGTCAACCAATCAAGCCTCTAGCTGTAATTTTTTTTAGTAGGGGGAAAATGATCCCAAGAGACTTGTAATGTTCTTAACTATCAAAGAAACTTTTCCACTGTCCTATCCTTTTGATACAAAAAAAAAAGAAAGAAAGAAATAATTTTAGAAAGTTTTCCATCAAGAACTCAAGCCAGTCCTCTGGTTAAACCTCAGCTAACCGAAAAATTAAATAAATGAAAGTCTTCATTCTTGGAATATCACAGTCTTATGGAGCCTCCAGAATGGAGGCAGCCTGCCCAGAAGACAACCAGGCCTCCACCTTGACCCACCAGCTGGGGGAGAATGCCACAACAATTATTACTAAAAACGCCTCATATAAAATCCCACCTGGAGATTCAGAACAGCACTCTATTGACATACTTTGATTTTGTTGTTGTTTGATTGATTAATCAATCAACTGGTTGATTTATGCCTTATTGGGGACAGGAAAACCTCTCTCTGATTACAGGGAATTTAGATTTTGTGAAAAAACAAATGTCTAAGGCATCCTCTTTCCGTGATGAAGCCATGTTCCCGTGAGCCAAGCATAGCAGGAAAGCAGGACATTTGGGTCTGTGATGTGCCCTTGGGACTTAGAGAAACTCAGAGGAAGTCTGAAAGTCCAAGAGGACGGAGGGTGAGCACAGAGCCCGACTTAGATGTGCTTCAGAAGCACTGTTGGAGAAAGGGCTTTAGGAGCTCGGTTCAGAAGCTAGGTAAGGCATCCATTTGCCGACTTGGTGAATATTCGGCAAGATGCCATAGTTACTTCTAATCACCATTACTGACACCAGCCCTCTGCTGTTCAAGACCGAGAAGGTTGTGATGAGAGAGAGGAAGGGGAACAAGAGAGAGGACTAGGGTAGGACACGACAAAAGCACATACTTATGTATGTTTGAAGATGCCAAAAATGAAACCCATGCTTTACAATGAGGAAGCATTTATTTTTTAAAAAGCAATCATCTGCCTGAGGGTCAGTTCACTTTCATTTGATCAGAACTCGGGGAAATGTCATGACAACCCAGCCTGTAGGGATTGGGTCGCAGGTTTCTCCGGATATCCATGTCTCTTCCGGAAGAGCACACACCAACTGCCCGTTTCTCTTTTTGCATCTATAGATTCCTGAGCCACAGAACAAGAAAGGAAAAGGCTACAGAGAGAAGCAAGGTGGCATTTTAAAGATGCATATTGTGTGCGTGCATGTGCGCTGTATGTGTGTGTGTGCGTGCATGAGCAAGCGAGTATGTATGGGAATATGCGTGTGCCTTGTGTGTGTTCAACACAATGCTTCTGTGAGCTGAATCATCTGCCTCCACATCACCATAGGAATGTTGAGATTACGGATTTCAGCCACCACATAATATTTTTATTCTTTAAGTCCCTTTTTATTTTATGGAAACACATCCAAAGTAGGACTCACAGGATTGGAGCCCTTGCTCAAGCCCATCTCTTGGCTGGGTTAATGGTTTTTACCTCGGTTTTTCCATCCACCAGCTTCTTTCTTAGTGAAAATGCTGAGTGTAAATAACACTATTAACTACGTGCACGCTTCTTTCGTGACTAGCACCTAAACACAGTGACTTTCAGAGAATCATTATGACCAAGCCATGCATTCATCCATTCACTTAACAACTATATTTGAACAGGTACTACATATCAGATGTTGGTCACTAGAATTTATTGCTGGACAAAACTCAATCCTCCTGCTTGTGGACTTTAAAGGCCAATAATGAAGACAAGAACTGGTCATATAATCACACACAGAGAGAATTACAAATTGACATATTTAGAATTGTAGCATTTTGCCATCACGGCCCAGAAAAGGCCATGTTTTCATTATTAGATGTCCTCATGCGTTCCCTACTTGGTATGTCAGTTCCTTTTAAGCAATGACTGATTCTAAAAGGATGGTTTCCCAACACAGTGTGCCACTTGTCACTTTCAGCTTTAGATAAGGAGTAGACTTGAGATTTCCAGATGTCACTGAGTCTACACTGGGTGAGACAGAAGAAATGTTGGCACACACTTAAAAGCAGAGAAGCAAGGCCAGGACTAAACAACTTTCCCCGGAAGAACCTTGGGCCAGTTTATTGGCAACATTGTATGTCTAGCCTGGAGCACACATGTTAAGCGAAACAAGCCAGAAACAAATATTACATGAAATCCAAATCACAAGACTCACAGAGACGATGAGCGGAATGGTGGTTACCAGGGCTGGGGAAGGGCGAGGAACGGAGAATTGGGAGAATAATGTGATGTGGTCAAACAGGAAATATTCTCAGGCAAGAGGAATAATTTCAAGAGATCTGTTGTTGTCCTGGTTGGGTTTTGTATGGGGTTTGTTTCTTTCTTTGGGTTGTTGTTGGTTGTTTTGTTCTGCTTTGTTTGCAAATGTGGCATAAGCTAAAGTTATCTGTGAAGAGGAACCTCAGCTGAGAACAATGCCCTCATCAGGTGGCCTGTAGGCAAGTCAGGAAGGTATCTTCTTGATTAATGATTGATGTGGGAGGGCCCAGCACACTGGGGGCAGTGCCACCCCTCAGCAGGTGGTCCTGTATATAAAATTAGTATAAGGAAGCAGGCTGAGCGAGTCATGGTGAGTAAGCCAGGAACCTGCTACATGGCCTCTGCTCCGAATTCCTGTATGACAGGCTACAACTGTAAGCTGAAATAAACCCTTTCTTCCTTTAGCTGCTTTTGGTTATGGTGTTTTATCACAACAATAAAAAGTCACTAGAACAATGGTGACTATGATTAATAGCAATGTTTCGATTACTTGAGAGTGTAGGTTTTTTCCAATGTTCTACCATTAAAATATGTGTAAAGTAATATATATGCTAATTAGCTCCCTTTAGCCATTTCACAGTGTGCGTTTTAAAACCTCATGTTCTACATCATAAATGCAACCTAAGTTTTTGCAAATAAACACGTCCTTTGTCTGTGGTAACAGTAGCAACTGGCTTGTCACCTTTACTCTGTGCCACAGGACTCTTTTATAGCACTTTATAAATACTGACTCATGTAATCATTGCATTAGCTCTCAAGAGAGGTGATCATAGTGGTGCTACTCCCATTCTATAGATGAGAAAATTAAGGTGCAAAGGGAATACTCACAGGCAGCAAGAAGAGCCAGGATTCCAGCCCTGCCGTGCCCTGACAGCCTGTGTGGTGCTGCCTACCACCACTCAGGGCATCTGCTGGAACATGTCAAAAATTGTAAAGGCTTTGCTGTTGCTTGTCTCAATAACTCAATCTGTTCTCCCAGTGACATTATCCTTTTCTGTATCTAAATAATAAATTCTACTTGGTAAGTCCTGGTGGGAGTCCCAATCACAGCAAAATTTCAGTTTTTTTCAATGGGAAATGTGGTGTACTGGGGTTTTCTAAGGTGATTTTATAACTACTTTCTAAAAACACGAGGCTCAACCGCGTCAGATTTGAGAGAGACGTCTAGTTCCTTTTTCATCACACAGGGAAACTGATTAGAGGTTTGACAAAAAGCTCTGCCCTGCAAGAAATGACTCTACCTAACACTGAAGTCAGTTAAACTCCGAAGGTGGAAACCCCAGATTTGAACTGGCTGTGTCCTGCGGACTCTCAAGGCCACACCCTGTTATCTCTGGCCCTGCCTCTTTCCTGGCTGCAGTCAGGCCTGATTTCAAGAGTAGAAGAAAAGAACACAGGGAAGGGAGACATGTTTGGGCAGGTTGACATGGGGAGGGTGCCTTTTGCCACTTTCATGGTGTCAAGCTTTCCTTTTCTTGGGCTGAAGATTTAGCAACCATCATAAATAACCTTCCTCAAATGATTTAGTAATTCATACAGAAAGGTTATTTTTTAAGTAGTAATTCTTAAAATAAATATCAGAAGGCCGTACTGAAATAAAGAATTCCTACACAGGCTAGTTACGTAGCTGAGTGGAAGAACCTTTGTCTAGCAGGTAAGAGACCTGGGGTTTGGTTTCTAGGAACACTCCCCTCCCCCTGCCACACAGCCTACATAAACAACTAATGACTGACAAACGCAATTCAGCTTATAGGACAGTACGATCCAGGAGAGGCAGCACATACCTTTAATCCCAGCACTTGGGAGTTAGAGGCAGAAGAATCTGAAGTTCAAAGTTATTGTCAGCCACGTAGCAAGTTCAAGACCAGCCTGGGCTATAGGAGACCCTGTCTAAAAACACAGAGATCTCTGGGGCAACTGCTAACAGGTGTGCTAGAAAACAAGAATTTTACCACGAGACTGAAAATGGAGATGATGGACAACTGTGTGACTGTTACCATACCTGGACTAGAAATCCTGGATGGAATTTTTAAGAATACTTTTTCCCTTATGAGATATAATCTTTGGGCCATGCAATACATGCATGCAGTCTTGTGAATAATCTTCACTTTGGAAATAAGGAAAACGGCTTAGCTCTAAAAGGGCAAGCCTTAGCTTTAAAGAAAAGAGTACACCTGAGCATGTGGGTTGACAGTTTGATTGGAATCTCCCAAACTTGGCATGAAAAATGTTAGCTGTAAGCAGGTGTGTCTCTCTCCAGAAGAACGGTCAAGTTGAACAATAGTGATTGGCTGACATAAAGACAAGGCTAAAATTCCGCAGCCCACCACATTATCATATTAAAACTAAGAGCATTTGTGCAGGGCAGGTGACACTAAGGCCCCCTCACCATGCTCTTCATGTCAATCGTCACTCCCACAAATAAAATAATTTTAAATGCTCTGAGCTGATACTCCAGACAGTAGACATTCCTGTGTCTGACAAAGGCTATGATATTGTCCAAAGTGGCTTAGTTTGCAAAGAGGGTAGGGAGAGGCAGAGTATGGAGTTAGGGGATTTTTTGTTTGTTTGGTTGTTTGGTGGGTTGGTTGGTTGGTTGTTTATTTGGTTGGTGGGTGGGTTGGTTGGTTGTTTGGTTGTTTGGTTGGTGGGTTGTTTGGTTGGTTTGTTGGTGGGTTGTTTGGTTGGTTGGTTGTTTGGTTGGTTGGTTGGTTGGTGGGTTGGTTGTTTGGTTGTTTGGTTGGTTGGTTGGTGGGTTGGTTGTTTGGTTGTTTGGTTGGTTGGT
>CABHPP010102239.1:29553-46251 GCA_902168425.1 Peromyscus attwateri
GGTTGGTTGGTTGGTGGGTTGGTTGTTTGGTTGTTTGGTTGGTTGGTGGGTGGGTTGGTTGGTTGGTTGGGTTGGGTTTTACAGTTAAGGTACTTGAGATGAGCATGACAAAGGACTGAGTGACTCAGTTTGCTCGATGGCAGGTGAGCGGGAATCATAAAGAAAATAAGGGGATTGGGATCCATCCTGGTGCATGGGCAGGCTTCTGGGAATCCGGTGCCTGCGGTGTGCCACCTTGGGCAGCCTTGGTACAGTGGGGAGGGGCTTGGACCTGCCTAGACTCAGTGTGCTGGACTCTGCTGACTCCCCATGGGAGACCTTGATTTGGGGGATGTGGGGATGTGGGATGGCTTGGGAGGGAGGACTCTGGGGTGGGAGGAGGGAGAAAGTGGGATCTGTGGGTGGTATGTAGAGTGAGTAGAAATTTTCTTAATAAAGAAAAATGAAAAAAATAAGAGGATGTTGTTAACCCTGATTTTCCTTTCTTGGCAACTTCAATGAAGGTAACAGATCTTGGAACATAAAAACCTCACAAGCATTCAAGCTGAAACAGCCATGCACATCACTGAAGACCCATGGCAGCCCATGTCCGTCTTTCAACACAAGACCTAGGAAGTGACACCAGGCAACCCAAAGGGGACAGCTGTAGTTTAGGCGAGCTGAGTGGTGTCCTGGGAACGTCTAATCAAACAATCACAGAAAAGTTTCAAAACAATAAGCCATAAAATCAGATGACTCAAACTAGGTAATAAATGAGAAGGCATGTCTGTGAAATGCCCGGCACTCTGCAGTGTGCCTGATATATATTTTGTCCTCTTTCACTGGTGAAAGAAGCTGGGGCTCAAAAGTTTTGTGTGGCATTCCCATAGGACTACAAATCCTCTTCTCTTTCCACCATCACCCATTTCCCAGAGATGAGAACAGAGCCTCCATACTAAAACAGAAGGCAGTAGAGTAACATGGAAAACCAACTCTAAATGATGCTGAATGGAAATATCGCGCAAGTCCCATGGCTCACAGCCACGCATGCTTTACAACACACGTGGCAAAGCCTGTAAGGAAGCATGGAAAATTCTCAGACATGGAGTTGTGTCAGAGCAGCAGGATGACAGCAGAGTCTAAAACTCCTATTTATGTTGTTGTGAACTTAGACACCTACACATCTCTAATATTGAAATGGTTAGGAAAAGGTGTTCAACACCATCAGAGAAACATCTGGGAACACGGATAGGAGGGATTTTCATTTTTGTCTAAGGAAAAAGGAAAAAAAAAAAAAAAGATCTCATGTTGGCCATGAGGAAAAAGAAGTTACTAGATCAATGACAACTGAGAACGTTCAAAGACACGTGGCGAGGGGCTTGTGCAAGCCAGGCTACTGTTAGGCAATGTGGGAGCAGCTGGAGGGAAGAGTAGCTGAGATATCTCAATTTTGCAACTTGAAAATAACGTGTGGTACAAAGCATGTGTACAAGGGACTTTATTGTAACTGCTGTGTGGAGCGTGGTTGGAGGGAAGGAGAGGGCAGGGCAGGCTGACTGGGAGCTCCTGGGGGTGGAGCCCCAGCTTCCCTGAGCCCTGGAACACAGCTCTATAAGGCAGGCCCACAGGAGAGTCTCAGGTAAATGCACTTGCTGTTCAGGTGTTCCTTCTTTAAAATAAAGATGGGCTAGCCTGATCACAGTGAGCCCAGGAGGCTTTGTCCACGGCACTCCAAGGTGAGCACGTGCACAGAGCTCCACAGGAGGAAAACAGCCCTAAGAGAGAACACTTGGTGCATCCGAACAGGTCTTTCCCCTGACGGTGAGAATCCCAGGAAGGTTTGGATGTCTCCGGTGGGTGGGCACCCATGCCACGCCCACTGAACAGAGAGAGGACGGTGAAATGTCCTGACTTGCATGTCATTTGTCACCCACTGACAAGCCGAGCGCAGAGTAGAAGGGGGAATATGGGTCCTGCTGGGATGGCGGACAAGCGGCCAGAGGTAATATGGACATGCCTCCTTACGTACGTAATAGTTTGAAGCAGCAGCTGGCTTGGGGCCACACAATATGCAGACTGTGCATCGCTTTTGTGTGACTTCAACAGTGGAGCCGGCACGTATTTCAGGGAGACAGACAGAATCTAGTTCTAATTATGGAAATGACCCGAGCTGATCAAATTACCCACAGCATGTCTTGCATTACACCAAAGAAGCAATTCTAATAAGGAGCTTTGATTTGATGATTAAACATTTGCCAGCCACCTCGGTAGGCCTTTGAAGAAATGGAGAGTGCAACCAATGGCAAAGGGACAGACAAGGGCAGTGGGAAGAGGCTTACCCTTAACACACTGCAACTGCAGCTAGGGGTGCCCCGTAATTACCGCCGCTCGGCTTAAAAAATAACAATCATGAAGAAAAGGAGCTATAATTCTCTATAAACTTTGAACAAAAATACTGGGTTTTCTAAATTATTCTTTTTGGGGTTTTTTGTTTTTTTGTTTTTGAGACAGGGTTTCTCTGTGTAGCTTTGCGCCTTTCCTGGAACTCACTTGGTAGCCCAGGCTGGCCTCGAACTCACAGAGATCCACCTGCCTCTGCCTCCCGAGTGCTGGGATTAAAGGCGTGCGCCACCACCGCCCGGCTAAATTATTCTTTTTATAAGTAGACTTACTGCATACCAAAACTGTGTCATATTTGCTATATTTTTGAATAAATATGTTCCTCAATTATAAAGGATTCGGGGCTGGCACAGTGGCACACGCCTATAATCACAGTACTTGGGAGGTGGGGGCAGGAGGATCTGGAGTTCAAGGCCATCCTGGAGTATGTCAGCCTGATGGTGATCATCTCATTGGTTGTGCGCTAGTCTCTAAAAATAACAACTAGAGACTTAGATCTTCACCTTTGCCTTGCTCCCGTGTGCAGGAAGAAGGGGTGACTTCCTCCTGAGGGAAGGCGTGAGGAGGGCGGTTAATAAAGCATCAAGGGGAGAGGACCCCAAACGTACTGGAGGCAGAAACTTTTGCCACTTTTGCAAGGGAAGAGAACGAAACTTCTGAGGACTCCAGAGGGCAACAGAGAATTCAGTAGCCCGATAGATATCACATGCGTCCTTGTCACTGCATGCTCCCGGTCACGGTAAGGACACCACACGCGATCATGAGATTCCCCACGCCACATCTACTTTGACTTTTCAGGTAGATTAAAGAGTCGGCCTACTTGTCCTGAGGGGCAGTGCCCATTCCTTCTTGCCATCCTCTTGTTTGGCCTCCTGCCCGTCACCCCTCTGCACACATCAGCGTAGGTCAGTGAACACAACAACAAAGGCAATATTTTATCCACATAATGCTGGCACACCTTCAGAGATGCCCACATCCCAATGGAAGATCCGTCATTAACCCAGATTCTCCACAAGAGGTAACAGCTGGATGTCAGGTCAGAGGTCAGAGGTCAAGCTCGGGGTTCTCCGCCTTCCTCTGGCTGGCCAAATTATAACAAAGGGTGAAGAACAAACTTATGAATTAAGTTTCTCTCTGCCTACAATTTACTAAACAACCTGAACTGACTTGCCTAAAAATGGCCTACTGGTTAACCTGCGGTCCCCAATGGTCGCTTGTACGTTTCCTGCCTTTCTCTCTGATGACAGGCATTTCATTCATCCCCTGCCCTGTGCTCAAACACGTCCACAAGACCAGACCCAAGACAGTGACTCTTCTTCGTGGAGAAATGACTAATGAAGCTATGCCTGAGCTTCCTCTTTGGAATGAAAAGTTACATTTTGAAAGGGGAAGGATGGATTTTTCAATGTCGAATTTCAGGCTTCACAAATATACAGAAGAAAGCTAAGTTCAGAAGAAAGGTCACTTAGAGCCTCGTCTACAAATCCTGCCTCACCCAAGCCTTCGCACCCACACGCCGCTGGTGTCTAGGAGTGGCCAGTGTCCCATCACTTTCAGGTCATTTGCAACTGTATCCCTGGAGATTATTTCTGAGTGTGTTCGTTTTCTGTGGCTTCTGGAAGCTTGCGGGGATGCCATGCTTACCCATGAGAAGTAAGCCCGCACAGGGATGTGAGCCTGGACTCCCTGAGCTGCGACTTGAGACACTTCAAACACGTTCACTACAGCTGAAAGCACCGACGTGAAGAGTCTTCCCTTGTGGACCTGCTTCACCCACAGAGACTCTGGAGGAGGCAGAAGAAAAACTTTACCTTGATGCCAACTAGTTGGTTGTCGGGTGCACCCACCTTCTTGGCTCTCTCTCCCATTCACCACCCACCAATACCCTCGTAAAAACAAGTTTGCTTCCACGCATTTCCATGCAGGCAAAACCTGGAATGGCTGAAGGAAAAACACACTTTCTCTTCCTGGGATCTCTCATCCCCAGAAGAGCTGGCACACGCCAGTGACCGCACCACAGTCTTGGAGTCCGACACCTGAGTTTAAATCCCTCCTCCACCACTCACTGTCTGCTGGGATACAGCAGGCAAGCATCTACCTTGATTATTCTGAGCTCTACCTTCCGCAATGATAAAATGAGTCACCAGCCACTTGACAAACTGATATGAATATGAGACGGAACGACGTGGGCAAAGCATTTTTCAGACTGCCATGTACATAAAATAGGCTTCGAAATTCTTGACTCCTAATTCATGCTCTGTACTTTTCTGTTTGTTTGTTCATTGTTTGTCCCTCTCCTGTTCAATGCTGGATTTCTTGAAGTGACACACTGTGTGTCTCTTTCTAATATTATCTAGTTGCTCAGAGTAGACATGTATCTTAGACATTGTTTTTCCTTTGTCTCCAGAGCGGACCTGATCTCCAGTCTGATGACGGCGTGCTCTGAAACACAGACGCAGTCAACCCCCCTCCCTGTCTCTGCTATAATTACTCCAGACCATATCTTTTTCTCCCTAAACTACCATTACAACCTTTTAACTCTGCTTATATATCCGTCTCTCTCGATTCCAACAGTCTTGCACGTTCCCCATTGATGTGGATTTTCTAAAACAGCAATGTGCCCTGAAGCTCCCTAAATAGCGTCTTCAGGGACCGGATCATTACCTCCTGGACACCATCCAGATCCTTCAGCACAGCATTCAGGGCCTAGGACCACAGTCCCAGTGGTCCCTCCCTGCTCTCAAGCACTCCTTCCAGAACATTCCACCTTGAGAGCTGCCCTCCTGCCTGTGGGTCTCTGCCCATAGCGCTCCCCCACACGATATTCCCCTTTCGTCTCTGGCTGACTCTCACATAACCTCTAAAACTCAGTCTCTAGAGGTCTTTCCTGAGAAATATCTCTCACAAGCCATGCACCACACTTACTTCCTGTTTGCCTGTCTCCTATCTAGAGCTGGGTTTCTTGAGGAGAAGAAATGTGTGTACCTTGCTATGTTGCAAACCAGCAGCACAGGGCATTTGCTAGAGACCCTCTCTGGGCTGTGCCCTAGGCCCATGGTTAGAGGTGTATCTGCTCTCCATCCGTGCTATTTTGCATTGAGGAAGCAGGGTTTGTCTAGCTAAGCTCTCCCTTTGAAATGTCCACTTGGCCTGAATAATTGACCACTGATAGGTACAAACACTCTTGGGTAACTGCCTTCTGGATGTATTCTCATGATAACCCTGGAACATAGATGCTATCTCAAGTTTGAGACTGAGCCACCTAAAGTGCCAGTGCCTCTGGACAGTGACTTGTACTCAGGAGGCGGAGCTGAGTGCGGTGAGGAGCTACTGGTGTAGGAAGAACTTGTGTCCAAATCCCTGTCTTTTCACCTCTGAGCTGTGCAGTCTTCACGTCTTTGAGCTTGCGGTCATCCTTTTTGAACAGAGAGGAAAATACAGCTCATGGAATCATACGAAGTCCTAATTAAAAGCATATGAGTCGGGAACTAGCAAGGTCCCAAGGGAACCCAAGACCATCCCAAAAGCTCAGCAGTCGATTCCTTCCGCAGCTCTTACACTCTGAGGGCAGGGCAGCTCTGTGTGAACAGAAGGCAGACATGCTATCTAGAGTCACACCGGAAATCTAAGCTGCAGCACAGAGTTCCCTGATTCCAGCAATCAAGAACGCTGAGAGGATTGCTGTCCGTGACATTACAGGCCCTCACCTTCTAGAAAATGCAGACTTTGTCAGCCATCAACTGTTGAGACGCTGTGTGAAATACGGAAGTATTTTCAACACCACAAAATGTGTGTGTGTGTGTGTGTGTGTGTGTGTGTGTGCACGCGCGCTAATAAAAAACGAAAACCAAGTGTCCCCAGTGACCTTGACAGGATTCTGAGGAGCCACTCCCTTCTTCTATCATTTATTTCAGTCGTCTAACCATGGCTCTGGGTTCTCTTTGAGTGTGTGCTTCAGCTAACACATAGTTAATTCTGTGGAGTACCTTGCCTCCATTTGTTAAAACAAGGCCACCCACACTCACAGATATGAGAGGGATGAAGTTTTTCACTTATTATAATCTTGAAACTGTGGACATTTATAACAGACCATCATTAAATACTAGACAGTAGAAATCGCATTTTATGCTCCAAACTTGAGTTTTAAAAGTACATCATTCAAGCCAGATGAGGTGGCTCAGGCCTATAGTCCCAGAACTCAAAAGGATCAGACAGAAGGATTGCCGTAAATTTCAAGCCAGCTGAACTACATATAGAGATCTGACCAGTCTAAACTAGGAGTGAGGCCATGCTTCGAAAATAATTAATTAATTAATTAATTAATAAAAACAAGCCACAAACATTCCTTGTTCATCTAATGGGAGAAACCGAGACAGAGAAGGATTGAACCACTTCCTGGGGCCACATGTCTAAGTGGCAAAGCCAGAGCTCTAAGTCTTCAGGAGACAGACCTCACCTGCCATTCTAACGGGCACCTACTACTCAGAAGCCCTGGCTACTGGGAGCCAACTGGAGTAACACACTGGCCTGTTTCAAAGGTCTTCCTATGATACACCAACTTCCATCCCATGTTGCCCACTAGAGTGAGGAGATAAGTAAACCTGTGTGTAGATTCAGGCTAAAGCGAATCCACAAACATGCAAGGCAGAGTAAATGGATGCCTGGCCCAGGAAGAAATGAAGGAGAGGAAAGTGAGGAAGCTGGCGATTGGGAACAGCTCTGTGATAAAGGGAGCATTTGTGACCACACGCTCCACCGCAGAGCCTTACTTCTTAGCTCTCAGGGTCACTCTGCTGTTCTCAGTAGAATTGCTATTCTATTCATAGTGTTGACCCGAGTCCCAGCACCTGTTAGGACTTTATCTTGCAGTCAAAGAAGATCTGGCATGCCTCTCTGTCTTCTTTTCTGCAAGACTGTTGCCTTTAAATATTTATCTTTTCATTATCTGCCTCTTACCCTTGACCTTGGTGGATTGCTACAGGAGCTTCCCCTCAGCACTCCCTGTTCACAGAGTCTAAGCCACAGAAACGGCCCAGATGAGGGCAAGAAAGGGGAGAAATGGTTCCTGGGTTTAACAGGACCCTTCATTCCTTCTGAGGACAACAGCATCTTTGTTCAGAATAAACCTTTGGGGTTTAGATGTCAAATCATATTTGCAAAACTACATCTAGATGCATACATCAAGTCCAGATCTTTAGTAAAATTGAACCCTATCATTAACCCTTTCGGAAACGTCCTTCAGAAACAACTGCCTTAAATCCCAGTACTTAGGTGAGTATTTACGTTTGAGTGGGTTTAACACAATTCGTTGTTACTAGCCTTGTGTTGGTGGGCTGTTCAGATGGGCTAATAATAACCTGGAAACATTTGGCATGAGTGTAGAAATAATAACACTTGTGCATAAAACTGTCACTCATCTGACATTTAACTCATTGAACTCCCTGTCCCAAGAGGTCTTCCTGGCTTTATGAGGCTTTGAGTTACATCCTGAGACCTAAATGTACGCCTGTAATTCCATCACTCTAGCGGCAGAAACATGAGGATTTGGAGTTTAAGGCCATCCTTGCCTACACAGCAAGTTCAAGGCCAGCCTCAGTTACACAAGACCCTTTCTCAAAAAAAAAAAAAGAGCAAAGAAACTAAACATCCAAAACTCAGATGCAAGCCAACATCCTCTTGAGATCTGCATGTCCTGGTGCTCAGTGTAGACGCAGCCCCGTTCCACTCCATGTGAAAGGAACGGTGTGTGCTTACACATGGTCCAGTCAAGACGGTGCCCCGCTTGTCTTACAAATGAGTCTCTGTGCACCCCTCCCTCCAGCCCACCAGCCTCCAGGCGGCCAGAGCCATTTCTCCATTGTGAGAGTCTAGTCAGCCCCTTTCCGGGTCAGAACCACCCCATGAGTCCTCAGACCTTACATTGAGGGCCAGGGTCTATCAGTGACATCATTGAGTAATTACTCGTTACCATTCCTCCCCAGTCCCCTTTCCACAAGCTTACTTAGCACTGTGCTCTTTACCCAGGCTACCCTTCAGGGGCTGCTTCTCTTTATCACCCTCGAGGCAAACATTTCTATTCGCTTTGTACATCCCAATCAAACAGCTACCATCCTGGCTCTGTTACCCCTCCACAACACCTTCTTCATCTGGGATTCTTCCACTGTCCCTGTCTGCCCTGACGGTGACATTTCTACACAGTACTGAACTATCCATTGGCATGACCTCAGCTACCCACACCCTAGAGTCCCAGAGGCCATGATTATTTCCTTTCCATATGTGGTGATTTGAATGAGAATGGTCCCCATAAGCTCATAGATTCAAATGCTTGGTCCCATGGAGTGGCACTATTGGGAAGGATTAGGAGGTGTGGCCTTGTTGGAGGAACTGTGTCACTGAGGGTGGGCTTTGAGGTTTCAAAAGCCCATGCCAAGCCCAAAGTCTGTCTGTCTGTCTGTCTTTCTCTGCTTGAGGATTAGGATGTAGCTCTCAGCAATTTCTCCAGCACCATGTCTGCCTGCATGCTACCATGCTCCCTGCCATGATAATAATGGACTAAACCTCTAAAACTGTAAGTAAGCTCCAGAATAATGCTTTCTTTTATAAGTGTTTCCATGGTCATGGTGCCTTTTTACAGCAATAGAACACTGACAAAGACACCATCCCTTAACTAAGTACTTCACACACAGGAAATTCTCACTGAATACCTGTTGAACAAATGGATGAATGAAACTGGTCACATTCATCTTCCGCTGAAAAGCCACAGACACCCCAAGAGCTGCCTTTTCCCAGACGTACCCCCTCAACCACTACCACATTCCCTCCTGCAGAGGAAAGCGATAGAGACTCTCTCTACACCCTTCTTATGGGAGTTCTCTAACGGGCTCCAAGAACTCAAGTAATCAAAAGTCTGATTAGCAGGAGACAAGTTGAATTCTGGAGACCTTCACAAGGGAATGGGGCCTGGAGAACTGACGGAAGAATAGTGCTCTTCTACTGTTTGAAAGAACACTGCATCTGTGACCAACGTCAGGACCGAGGGCAGATGAACTGGGGTCATAAATTCTAAGGATGTTACTAAGAAATAGATGAGGGCAGGGGAGGCATGGCAGATAAGGGCTACTTCAATTTGTTTACTCAACTTCATTGTAGCTCTAATTCCAGTCTCTTGTGACTGAAGCTACTCCCCAGGCCTGCCTTGAGGAGGACACCCCTCCTGAGACAAGCTTTATGACTTGCTGTACTTAGAAAACATGGGTCAAAGGGCCTCTCTGAAGTTACCGATCCTTGGGTGGTTTCAGCCTGAAATGATCGATGTATCCAGTTGGCACATTCTGCCCTTAACTCCTTCACTGCCACAGCTGTTACCCCCAAACCTTGGTGTCCAGTCAGTAGCAAAACTTAACCCAGGTTCAACAAGAGACTCTGTCTAAAAACACAGGTGGAGAGCAATTAAGGAACAAGCCAATGTTGATCCATGGCCTCCACAAACACGTACACACCCACAAACATGCAAACATACAAATCCACCCACCCCGCCCAAAATATAACTTACTCTAGGAAAGGTTCTGATGAACTCACAAAGTGGATCCTCACAGTGTTTTCCTAATTTTCCAGGTGCAGAATGTTGAGCCAAAAAGTAATAAATTTCTGACCGTGGGGCCCTTTGAGCTGGTGAGAGGTGCTTGCAAGTCCCAGCTCATACTTAGTGTTCTAGAACAGCTGCCAAACCTCCATCAACTCCTAGGAGAGGTTCTCAGGCCCCAGGACCTGGATGGGCCAGCATTCTTTTCAAACCGCTGACACCAAGACCACTTGAAAGCAGACATCTTTTAGTTTTTAGAGTGAAGACTCCAGGCAGGCATTACAGTTCATGCCTATAATCCAAGCCCTTGGCAATCTGAGGCAGGAGGATTGCTGTGAGTTCAAGGCCAGTGTGGATCACACAGTGATTTTTCAGACAAGGCTGGGTGATAGTGTGAGATCCTGTCTAAACAGCAAAAACAAAGAGGATCCTGAAAATATACCAATCATTTGATTAAAAATAAAAACAAGGCTTCACATTTAAAAGCTAAGAAGGCTTCCAACGCAGCTGGTCTGGTTAAGCAGGCCTGTACGCTACATTTCTTACTTGCTGAATGACTTAATGTGTGATTATCTCCTAATCTGAGGAGTGGGGATTGAATCCTGAATTTCAGTAGGGGCTGAATGTAGAGAACTCTCCCCTAGTCATCTCAGCATTTCACAAGTCAGAAGAGTAGATGGGAAGAAGGTGATCTCAGATAGTAGCCAAGTTCAACACACATCCAGCTCAGTCTCTCAGAAACCCTCAGAGCTCACTGAGCGTGTATGAGGCTCTTTAGGAAGACAAAACTGGACGGCATACCTCCCAGAGGGAATAATCTTTACAGAAGGGATGCATGCTCCCCAGTGCCCCACACATGAGAGCACACTAACTTCTACTTAAAACAGTTATGCAGGATTCTGCCCGCCAAGCCATCTCTGTGCCAAGATGGCCCCTTGCATTTGCCAACCCAGAGAAACTGAGCAGAAACCATTGTGTCATTGGCAGTGAAACTTACCAGTTTCTGTGTCAGAACTGAGAGTAAGCTAGGTCACCTTTCTTCCCTGTGTCCACTGCATCGTGAGAGAGTGCCCAGACTAAGACATGGACACAAATTCTCTTGTGGTAGTTTGAAAGAAAATGGTCCCCACAGGGAATGACACTAATGGGAGGTGTGGCCTTGTTGGAGTAGTTGTGGCCTTGTGGAGGAAGTGTGTCACTATGGGGGTGGGTTTTTAGGTCTCCTATGTTCAAGCTACTCCTAGTGAAAAAGACCACTTCCTGTTGCCTGTGAGTCAAGGTATAGAACTCTCAGCTCCTTCTCTAGCACTATATCTGCCTGCATGCTGCCTTGTTTCCCGCCATGATGATAATAGACTAACCCTCTGAACCGTAAGCCAGCCCCAGTTAAATTTTATAAGAATTGCCATGGTCTTGGTGTCTCTTCACGGCAATAGAAACCCTAAGAAACTAAGACAGTTCTTAAGTTCATGTCTTCCAAACCCATAACAACACAAGACAATATTACAGATTAGAAATCTAATGAGATCATGACAAGATGCACCGAAAGCCACAGATACTTTTTCAAAATTAGACCACAGAGTCACTCTATAGGGACACAAAACGCCACTTCCTGGAAAGAGCTGATGAGCCCCCTTGTCAAACCTAGGGTCCTACATGACCAGCGAGGAGACACAAGCCACCTCTGGTAGACCCAGCTGCAGCCAACTGAAGTGAAAGAAAATGATGCCCTCCATCATAAAGTTTCCTGGTGCTCAAGCCACCAAACACAGCAGCCACGTGGGGCATTTGATTATAATATGCATCATCCACAGCTAGAATAGAAAATGGCACAGCACTCCCAGTCAGGTTCCCAGGAGCTCCATCCCTTTTAGTGAGTGTGAGATTCCTATACTCCCTGACACCCAACCCCCAACCCCTCAACCCCCCCCCACCCCCGGAGTGGAGCAAAGACCTTGCAGCAGAGGTACAGCTCTGGGGATCTCTGCCAGTAACTCAGTACCTGGCAGATATTGAATGATCAATAAAAAGGGCTACAACCCCACCGAGCTGATAGCAACAGCCAAGGGCTGTTCCCAGGCAGGGCTGAGCCTGCAGCCTCTTTCCAATTTCCTGGTGGCCTTCCATCACAGAGCAAGTCCCTGGCGGGTGGAGCTTTGAAAACTATTAGGATTGCTGATTGTTTCCAAGGAATCTGTTTGGCGGTGTTACACCTTCAAGGTTACCAATATCAACAGACAACGTCTGGTTTGCTTTAGATTCCCCAGGTTTTTTTTTTTTTCCCATTTCCCTTCATGAAAGGGGCCCAGGCATAGAAAGCAAATGTGATAAGGAAAATCCCTGAGTGATTGCTTTCATTAAAACTGTGTTTGCTGCAAAAGCAGACAGCAAACTGTCCTATCTCGGGGCTCCAGCTGTAACGGATTGACAACAACCAGCACCTACGAATGTGTTTTAGCAAATAGGCTCCCACGGGATGTTTCAGGCTTTTTACAAAGGGCTGTGACTGTTAGAAAACAGCTGGGAAACTCCAAAGATGTATCCAAAAAATCAAAGCGAAGCCAGGGGAAACAAGACAACTCCTCCTGAGGCGGCAGCAGTAAAATCCGCATCGATCTGCCACTAGAACAGTGTGTGAGGTGACCCGCAGAGCCTATCTTCCTCTCGCCTCTGAGCAAACAGAGGTGAGTAAACTCTACATCTTATAAAACCTAAGGACATCATCACTGCCCAGAGACATTAGGCACAGAGCACTTAAAGTTAGGTATGGACAGTAATAATGATCATCCCATGGAGGGGTCTTTTGAAAAGGGAGGCTTTGTGGTCAAAATAAGCATCAAAGATTCTTATTCAATCAAAAGTAAACCAAGAAAACTCATCAAATTTCTTTAGTCAACAGCCATCATCACAGGTCTGTTTCCAAATGTGTTTGTCAAGAAAAGAAAGCGATTCCTGGGGACTGTCAGGCTAATCTCTGTGCTAGGTAGGACCCATCAGAACTATGTGTTCAACTAAAAAGGAACACTTTGGAGTGTTCTGGCTTACGGCTAGGAATTGAAAATCATCATCCCATGCCACGGAAACTACATCGTAAGAACATACTCTTCCATTACCTCCCTAGCGAGCGCATTAGGTCATCACAACCCGTGCATCCGGAACCCTGCCTACAGGAACTCAGCTCGCAGTAACAGCGCAGGGGAAAGCAACCACCTCTTGGCAGACCCGAGGTTGTCTATCACCTGCATTTCGTTAGCTATGAAAGCTTCAACATTTGATCAGGAAAACACGAACACCTTTTCCTTCGGAGGCCACCAGTCCTCACTGCCCTCGCCGAGCAGGCAGGACGTTCTAAGTTTTCTTACTATGAAATTCCTGCTCGCTTATTGTATGAAATTTGTAAAATACTGAAAGACTTTTAAAAGAAAATAATAAATCACTATGAATAATGACAAAACTTGGAGATAAACCTTGGCATATGTCCTTTCATGATTTTTCTCTCCTAATCTTTCAACATATTAAAAATATTCTCTTTGTGTATACACACACAAGCAGCAGCATATTACCTGTGGTTAAACATGGTGGATTAAAATCACACATTCATTTTCTTGGCCTCTCACTAAAAAAGCATGGGGATACCAGTTTGGATCCCCAGAACTGACCTAAAAAGCAGGAAGGCATGACCTCTAATGTCAACTTGGACAACCTGGGGCCAATGCACATGCAAACACCCATATACATACATGCACCACACACACACACACACACACACACACACACACACACACACACACATACACATACACACATTTTTTTAAATTAGCCCTTAAGAGAACCCCATCCATTTGGGAAACAGGGATGAACCAATAAAGTAAAACTAGAATAAATATCAATAAATATACATAAGAGAAAATACTACAGACATTGAAATGAGAAATAAAATCCAGGACAGGAGGAAAGAGATGAAGGAAAATCCAAAACTCTAAAATGCTACAGAAGAAAATAAAACCATAAGAAAATTTGAATATATTAAAGATCTTCTAGAGAGGTGAACAGAGAGGCAAATGAAACCATGGAAAAGGGAAATGAACAGTATTAGAAGGTTAGGCCAAGAAATCTGGTATCTGACTGGGAAGGGCATGGGGGTGGGTGTCACAGATGAGTGTGTGTGACACAGAGGTAGTGCACTCCTATATATGAAGATTATTCTAATGAGACTCTGTTTTTAGACCAGCTTTAGGCTCACAGCACAACTGACCAGAAAATGAAGATATCTATGCCATCCCCAACTGTGCTCCCATACACACTCTCCCAATAACCTCATCCTTCACCAGAGAGGTGCATTTGCTACACTCCATGAGCCCACACTGACACTTTATCATCCCAAACCTATAGTTATATTAGAGTTTGCTCTTTCATTGTGCATTCTATACGGGTCTGAACAAGTGTTTAATACATATTTACTGTGAAAACATCACACAGAGTGAGTTCCCTGCAGAGAACATGCTGTATGCCTGTTTGAACTGCTGGCTCCCAAATAATGACATGGAGACTTCTTATTAAGTATGAAAGCTTGGCCTTAGCTTAGGCTTGTTCCCAAATAACTCTTAAAACTTAAATTAACCCATTTACTTTAAGCTACATTCTACCATGTGGCTGATTACCTTTTCTTCATACTGTACGCCCCACTTCCTCTGTGTCTGGCTGCTGAATTCCCCACCTCTCAGATTCCCCACCCCCAGATCCTCTCTTTCCCCAGAAGTCCCGCCCATCCTCTCCTGCCTAGCTATTGGCCGTCCAACTCTTTATTAAGCCAATCAGAAAGTGCCTCAGGCTGGTGAGGTAAAACAGAGACAGATCTTCACACATTTTGATCAAATACCCCACCATGTGATCCTGTCTTCACAGGTTTGCCTTTTGTCACAACCATTCGGCATGCAGCACGGACTTCTTCCACTTCTCGGAAGGCATCTAAGATTCCGACATTTCTCTTCACATCTTGATGCCTTCACCAAAGCATCCCATGGTGTAGACGGATCATCGTTTATCTGTGCATGTCATGAGGGTCATTTACAGATGAAACTGCTATTAACACGTGTGCAGGTTTCTGTGGCCATAGAAGTTTTCATCTTCTTTGAGCAAGTTGCAGGCAGCAATTAGTAGATATTATGGTAAGAGTCTGTTTAGATTCTAAGAAACTGCTCAATTGCCTTTTAGAGTTACTGTACTGTTCTCTATGCTCGTCAACAATGAGTAATATCTGCCGTGGCCCTGCATCCTTTCCAGCATTTGTAACTGTCAGTTTTCTGGAATGGACCATTCTTATAGATGTGTGGCAACATCCTACTGTTTAAAATCTCATTGTCCTGATCCGAGTGATGTAAATCATCTTTTCACCTGTGTATCCGCCACCTGTATATGTATGCAATCTACATACAGTATATAGGCCTGTGTATACATTTCATGAAATGTCTACTAAAATCATTGGACTATTTTTTTAAAAGATTTATTTATTTATTTCATGCATATGAGTGCTCTATCTGCATGTATGCCTGCACACCAGAAGAGAGCATCAGATCTCATTGTAGATGGTTGTGAGACTCTATGTGGTTGCTGGGAATTGAACTCAGGTCCTCTGGAAGAGCAGCTAGTGCTCTTAACCACTGAGCCATCTCTCCAGCCTCTCTTGGACTACTTTTGAGCTTTAAACATTCTGTGTGATGGTCCTTTACCAAATACATCTTTTGAAAATATTTCCTTCCAGCCAGTGACTCATCTCCTCTCTTTCTTGACAGTACCTCTCACAGAAAAGGAGTATTTAGTTTTATTTACATGCAGCTTATGGATTCTTTCATCTATGTTTGAGCCTTTGGTGCTGTAGCTAAAAAAAAATTATTACCAGACTCAAATTCATTCTAATTTTCTCCTATGTTATTTCCTGCGTGTTTTATTGTTTGGCATTTTCTATACATGTCTGCTGTCCACTGTAAAACTCACTCCCTGAAATCTGTGAGGTCTTTGTTTATAGTCGTGTTTTAGTTTCTAAGTAGATGTTAGTCACTGCAATACTTAGCAGGAAAGCTTTCCATTTCTAACACTGACTATGTATGATATTAGCTGTAGAAGTGTGAGGGGAAGGAGTATAATGTGTGTGTGTGAGTGTATGTGTGTGTGTGAGTGTATGTGTGTGTGTGTGAGTGTATGTGTGTGTGTCTGTATGTGTGTGTATGTGTGCCTGTATATGTGTGAGTGTCTGTATGTGTGTGTGAGTGAATGTGTGTGTGTCTGTATGTGTGTGTGTGTGTGTGTGTCTGTATATGTGTGTGTGTGTCTGTCTATCTGTATATGTGTATGTGTGTTTGTGCATGTGTGTGGCTATGAACACCCATGTGCACATGCACATGTGTGTACAGGCCAGAGATCAGTGCTGCACTCCTTCCTCTATTATACACCCTCTTATTTTGTGAGACGGTCTCTCACTGGACCTGGACTCACCAACCTGGCTAGATCGCTAGACAGCACACTCAGGGACGTGTCTGTCTCCACCTCCTCAGGGACGTGTCTGTCTCCACCTCCCCAGTGCCAGGATTTACAGGTGCATGCCTCCTCCACACCGGCTCGTCACCTGGATGCTAGGGATCCAAACTCGGATCCTCACCTCGCGCAGCTCCCTACCCACTGGGCTGTGGCTTAAGTTTTCCTGCCTGGCCCACAGTCAGGATAAATCTCTTTCACCTGCC
>CABHPP010102239.1:46261-58953 GCA_902168425.1 Peromyscus attwateri
CCTGCTCTTTTAATTCTCTCTGTTAGTCCCGCCTACTTCCTGCCTAGTCACTGGCCAATCAGTGCTTTATTAGCAACACATTTGCCATACAGAATATCCCACAGCACTGGGCCATCTCTCCACTCAGATGTAGAATTTTTAACAAAGTTTTTAAAACAAATTTTTAAAGTTTTCTGTCTGTTCCAAGCTTTTGTCGTGAACAGGTGTTGACTTCGTTAAATGTCCTTCCTGTGCCTACTGACATAATCATGTGAGGCTTTTCTTCTTGGAGATAAATTAGCTGCTGGCTAATTTTGACCAGGACAAACTCTGTATGTGATACAGCAGGGATATGAAGGGGCTTCCGGATAAGAGGCACAGAAACCATCTAGGGGTGTTAATAGATTAAATGTCTACTGAGGAAAACAAAACTTTACGTTTTCAGAAGGAATACGAGAAAATACCCTTATGACTTTGGGATAAGGGTGGGTTTTTAATCAAGACACCCCAAAATATTGCTAAGTAAGATGACATGAAAATGGAAAAGTTCTAAATATAAGACATAAATAAATAAATAAATAAATAAATAAATAAATAAATAAATAAAAAGACAGGTACCAGACAGGGAGGAGACATTAGCAAAACATTAAACTGACAATTGATTTGTATCTACATAAGTAAAGTATCCTTAGAAATCGGGGGGGGGGGAGGGATTAAAAATATGAATTTTAAAAAATAGAGAAAAATATATGAATGCACAACTTCAAATGACCAAGGAATAGTAGTCAGCAGAGAAATCTTTCAGAGAGAAAAAAAAAAAAAACTTGAGGAAAAAAATTAAATCCAGCAATCTGGAGGCTGGAAAGGTGGCTCGGTGGTTAAGAGCCCCGGCTGTTCTTCGGGTGACTTGCACTGGATTCTCAGTCCTCACCAAGGCGGCTCACAACCATCCGTAACTACAGCTCCAGCGGACCCAATGCCCTCCTCTTCTGGCGTCTGAGGGCACTGCATGTACATGGTGCACAGACATGCGTGCAGACAAAACACCAATACAGGTAAAATAAAAGTAAATAGATTTGTTAAAAAACCCAGTGATTCTAAGTGTTGACTAATCCCACCAGTGGAGGGATTATGTTCCTAGAGATGTCATTTACCTACAAAACTATTCTAAGTATTGAAAATGTTATGGACGTTCTTTGAAATAAGATAATTGTTCTTTATTATGAAAACTTCATCGCCACGTTGCCCTTACTGCATTTGAATGGAGAGACCTGTACTCCATATTCTCATGCAGAATATAGATAGAGAAATTCAGGAACTTTCTCACTTAAGGAGCAGAACACAGATACATCTCCACAATTTTTTTCTCCATACAGCATAATTTTTTTCAATAAAAATCACAAATGCCCCAAACAGAAGTCTTCACATCTCAGAATGCTATGCATGAATGAGTGCCTGGCACGTAACATTAGATTTACCTGTCTCCACAGATCAGCTGTTAATAGGATGATGGGGGCGGGGCCAGGGAGGGGTGGGGAGATGTCCAGGCAGCTGCTGCATGGGGCCTTGCACCTGTGCATCTACTCAGAATATTTTGAGATTTAGCCTCATCCAGAATATTTCCCATTACTCGAATGTTGGTGCTATCAATCAGTGCATTGCTGTTTACCTGGGGCTGAGGACCGAAGGCCCAAGGGACAATTCATTTCCCTTTCTGAATTTTATAGGATGCTTGTTTTGAATTCAGGTAATCCTGGGGAAAGTATTTTTTTTTCTTTTTTCCCTTAGCAGAGGGGTCTAACCCTGCTCCACCTTTTCCTCCTCTGCCCAGGTCACCCAGGTGAGTGAACTTTCCGTGTGGTGACTGTGTTCTAGTCACATCCCTAACTACGGCTGTCACCTTGCACCTTTCCTGTTCTAGCTGACTTGCTGACTGTCTGTCCTTTTTCTGTCTTCCAGTCCCAAGTCAAATTTCTTTCCTTTCTTCCTATTTGTGTTCTCCATCATGTTTAGGGTCTCAGTCTAGAAGAGCAACAAATGGCACTCCCCACACTTCGACAGAGTTGGCATCAGACAGACCTGGAGTCAGTCTAGAACTTAGGACCCTGTATGGGCTTGGACAAACGCTTTGATCTCTCCAAGCTTTGCTCCTTCATCTAGTCCTTCAACAGCTAGTCCAATAGCTACTTTGGCTGATTTAGGGAGAAATAATGTATGCAAAGTGCCCAGTGTTTAGCTAGTACTAAATAAATGTTATCTGTTATTGTTGTTTGACTTACATTATTTCTATCTGCTGGCAATCCTACCCCCTGACCTCTCCTCACCATCACCCTTTTTCAGAAGGGCAGAAGGGCTTTGACCCATAGCCCAAATGGCTTTTTCTCTTGTTCAAGGTGATGTGGGTACCGCCCAGGAAAGAAGAGAAGAACATGTCCCATCCACTCGACCCTATGAGTCACATTATTTTGTTAAAAGGCAATTACGGCTGGATGAGACTGGAGACTCGTATAATCAAGCACCCTTCCTGCCTACAATGAACATGTAGAGATGGTTGTCAAAACTTGAAGACTTTAGGTGCTCCAGCTATCCCAAGGGCTAGTTCTCCTTCCAGATACCTCCGCATGTCTCTTTCTGAGCACAGCCGCTGTCTCCAGAGCCTGGATCCTTGCAGATGTACTCCTTGGCTAGCTGAGCTGCAAAGCCCTCTCCTACTGGCATTGGCTCAGTTCTCTGCAGAATTCAGGGCCCTGGGGGGATGAAACTTGGCTGCAGCTCACAGACAAAAGTCCACCTCCTCTTCCAGAACAGAGAGGAAGACCAGGCCTGGGAGGGTCTGGGCCAAAGGAATTCAGAAAACCTTTCTCTTAGGTCAGCCCTTTCCCTGAGCCAGGGAACCTCCCCCTGCCGGGCTTGCCTCTGACCTCCTGGAGGGGCTTCATTTTCTCAGCATCTCAGGCCACACTGGCTCAGCCCCATGTTAGGATCCTATAGTGTTAATAATAAACCACCAAACCGTGATCATTGTAGAAGAAAAGATAAAAATAAATGCAGCTTGATGCTTTAATCAAGTATATATAGACCAAATCTTAGTTCTGATCAACATCTGTTAATAATTACTGATGCAGAATATCATCTACTGGCATTACATAAAGACATTTTATTAATGAGAGCTGGGTGGTGGTGCACGCCTTTAATCCCAGCACTCGCGAGGCAGAGCCAGGAGGATCTCTGTGAGTTCGAGGCCAACCTGGTCTACAGAGCGAGATCCAGGACAGGTACCAAAAAAAAAAAAAAAAAAAAAAAGACATTGATGTGGGGTGTCAGTATGTAAATATGATCAATCTGTAGGGAGGAAGGCAGTGTTAAAAACAGACAGTAATAAAACATGTTATAAAACATGCTCGATCAAGAGTGTGTGCTTATGTGTGAAGACATGTAAGAGTACAGGTATGTTTGTATACTTGCGTTGGGTGTGTTGTGTGAGCTGTGTGTGTGTCTATAGTGTGTGTGTGTGTGTGTCTATGTGTCTGTGTGTCTGTGCATGCACGTGCACAAGTATGTGTTTAGCCAGAGCTGTAATTACAGGGTTACTAAAGATGTGAGGTACATAGTTAAGATTTTGTCAGCACTTTTATTGTTAATACTTAGTGAGATTAGTCATTTTATTTGTTCCTTTTCAATGCCAAAAATGGAAGACAGCTGTTCGTGCACTAAAGTTCCCTTTTAAAAGATAGTTCTTTCTGTTTATCAGGCATATTTTGCCCCTGGGGAAATGTATTTTTAAATTGCATCGTCAAACGAAGTGAGTAGGAAAGATCCCTTTCGTCATTACTTCTGAATAATAAGGAAGATTTTACATGGGAAACACTACTGAGGACTGACAGGAACGATCTGGGAGAGTCCATAATTACTCAGTCCCCTCTCCTCTGGCAGGGCAGAATTCCTCAGAGTGTTCAGTCCCTAAATTCATCCTAAAGCTGGGAATAGTGGGAGTAAGTTCAGTGGTGTCCACAGTGGACAAGAAAAGCCTGAGACTGGTGGCTTCCATCAGATCCAGCCGCCACCAGGACAGGGAGCCACCTCCTTTAGTGAGACAGCCTTGGTCAATCAAATCCAAACCCAGGACTTGTTACCACCCTGGAGTTACTCATCTTCCACAATCAACTCCCCGAATTTGCCTCCACCAGTACGTTCAATATTTACCATTGAACAGACCAGAAGTTTAGAAGCTTAATTACATCTTAAACAAAGGCCATATTTATCGCTTGTTCTTTGTTCCAACTTGTCAAGTTTCTCCAACAGAGGTAATATTTCTCTCTCCTCTGTGGATTTTTGAAGACATCATCCTTTTTATTCCAGGGGCAGCTAGTCATTTTGTTCTCCAATTCAAACAATGACCTAATAGGAAATCTACCAGGTTGCTTTGTAGAAGAGGTGTTTTCTTAATCCCATAAAATAGCCCCAACTCCTAATACAGTTATATTGTTATTACTGAGGTAAAACTTAGAGGCATAAAGCAATTGAACCATCACAAATCAACACACCAAACATGTCTGTGGTGTGCAGTTCTAAGAAACTCTCTGCCCAGCTGTCAGCTTCCGTGGCTTCCAAGCCAAGTCAGATTCCTCTCAAGAGTCCCCCAGACAATGATGTAAGGAAGCAAAGCCACAGTACAGAGCCTGGTCATGGATCCAGTGAGTATTCCTTTGGCCAGCCTGTGGGTAGCAGCGGCTCCATCCTTCTGCATGCAGTTCCATGGCCTCTGAGCCTGGTCCTGCATCACCTATTCCTCTCGTCTCCATCGTTCTCCACAAGCCTGTGCAGAAGGCTGACTTCTGAACACTGTAACCTGCAACACTATCAAAATGTTAGAAGACGTTCAGATGGAGTTGGGATCAGGACACTGAAGACATGTTGGGAGGAATGTTGAATTTGTTGAATTCTCTAAGGAAATCGTGATGGCCAGTGAACTTTGAGTCCTCCTGCCTTAAATGATGCCTGCATTTGGAAAACTAAGGAAGATCCGGAACCAGTGAAGGAGAGCCAAAGAAGATGAACCCTGCATAGGCCAAGGAAGAAGGGACAGAGGAGAGACTGAGAGAGAGACCTTGGTAGTGACATACTCAGAGAAGTTCAGCCGAGTCTGAGCTCTCTCCTTGATGTCCTGTGGGATCCTGGGCAGCCAGGTCACTGCACCTCCTTTGACTTCCTTTGTTCAGTTTTGCACAATTCTAATTCTCCTGCCTGCCCCACTGAGCAGGAATCCAGAGTCCAGGGAGATAATGTGTATGAGAACAGGTTACTGACCTGACCACCCAAGGGAGCCTGGAGGAGGATTGCCGCACCACAGGACAGAAGCTAGGAGGAAGCATGTGTAAGTACGGCTGAAGAAGAACACCCAACACATTCCCCAGACACTGGGCGGGGGGCTCACTCACTGGCAAGGCCAACACCCATCCTCACCTCCTAAGTCTGAAAGCAGATGCTGTGCAGCCACTCAGTAGACCATTACCTTTCCAGGTGTCTGTTAGTTATTTTCTCCTTGAAATGTATTTGTTGCGTGGCATTAAACGATCTCAATAATTTATTCATTCTCAATGATTTACGATAGTTTCCACAAACTGTGTTCTAAAATACTAAAGTACTAAAATAGCTTACTCTTGGTGACTATAAAGACTGTCACTGGATGTTAAAAAAAAAAAAAAAAACATGTCAGTCACCACATTCCATACAAGGAAATGACTTAGGACACATGAAAATAAGTGTCTGTGGACATCAGATCATGTTCCATGAATTTACTCAGGAAACAATTCTTTAGTCCCTAAGGTCATGCTTATGTGGACACATCTTGAAAATAATTGTCTTTTAGACATGATGGACAGGGACAGCCATTGTCTCTGCTTCCTCCTGCCCAGTACACCTTCTTGATTTTTTTTTTTTCTGATGGCAATACTCCCCGGACCACCTCCCACACTTGGTTGGGGGAGATCACTCTCCCTTTTCCTCCTATGAATTCTGAGGTAACTGCCAAGCAGAATAATTACGGTTCTAGTCTCCAGGGGCCAAACCCAGGGTGGGCTCTATCTTGGCGCTCATTCTCCATGCCTCATTGACTGACCTGGTAGTGTAAATACCACCCAGACCAGTTAATGGGAGTGATTTATAGATGTGCACTCGGAGCAGAGCCCTCTCATCTTCCAGAGGATGCGGAGAGGGCTGGTGGAATCTTGGAGCTCTCTGAGGTCAAACTCGCCTCTTCTCACATGTGGAAGGCTCTCAGAGGGGGGAAAAATGAAATCAAACTCAAAAGAGGAGAAGACAGGCCATAAGGGGAAAGAGAGAGAGGAAGAGGAAGAATTCTGTAGTGGGGTGGCAGAGCAGGAGAGGAGGAGAAAGATGAGGTTAGAGAGAGAGGCAGAAAGATGGCTAGAAAGAAGAGAAGGGATAATAAGTGAGGAGAGAGGGGAGCTGAGACAGTGAGAAGAGAGGAAAGAGGGGAGGAAAGACAGGCAGAAGTGACTGACATGATACAGGATTGGCAACATGAAAGGTCTCAGTACTGTGTTGACGTGCTGGGTAAACTCTGAAAGAGCAGTGAGAAGACACATTTAGTCCCAGAGATTCCTGTCTAGATGGGAAGGTACAAAGACTCACAGAATAATTTTAGGATCATTAACTTGTAAAATTTTGAATTCTGCAAAATAGGAGGGCATCACTGTTTTCCACTTCATATGGTTTATGTAAGATTCCTCTGTCAAAAACTACGTCCTTGTGGTGGTCAGCCACCCAAGTGTCTTAGACGTGGAAGGTGTCGATGAATATCTGTTAAGTTAATGTGTGAAGGCTCTCAGGTTACTTCCCCAAGGCTACAGCTAAGGCTCCATCACACAGCAGGAAGGGACATTTGTCTTGGGCAGCCTCCTTCTGGACACTTTTATCCCTTTGTGGTACCCCAACCCCAACATTCTTTCCCAGTTCCTGTACAATAAAACTTGCTTCAAAGCATAAGTTAACATCCCTGCTGGAGTTGTAAAGTCCTGGAGAACTTAATGGTCTGCTCTCTCTGGGCCCTTCTAAAGGTCATTTAGGAGGAGATCAAGGAGGTTAGGCTTGAAAATCAGGAAAAGGAATGTCTAGTTCTTGACAGTGCACCCGCACAAGAAACTCTGGAATGGCGGCACAGGAGGGCAGGGTCCCAGGGACACCCGTGCACTCGGGGCACTCCATGCTCCTCCTGCAGGGAGCCTGGGTTGCCAGGCTCAGAATCCCTGAAGTCCTGACTGCACAGCCCCTGAGAAATCAGTCTGTTTATGCCAGATTCAATTTGCTTACCTTTTCCCCTTTTTCTTCCAGAAAATAAAGATGGTTTTGACCATATCGTACCCACTAAAATCACAGAATGTTTCCGAAGCTCTTGGTGGTCAGCCTGAAAAGAATAAACATTACAATTCCAAAACTTCAGGGAGTTTCTCAGAACCTATAAACAACATAGCTCTTATTAATAAACTAACACCCATGAATATGAAGTCAGGTAAAATGGTCATTGCTGATCGGTTTTGGCCACGCTATAGAATTATAGAATTACAGACTGCTTCAGCCTGGACCTACCAGTAAGGACAAGCACACCTTTCTTTAAGGATTTCTGGGTATTTTCTATCTCTAGACTAATGATGTCACACAGTGTCAGTCCTGAGCACTACCCTGACAAAGTAGCAGCAGTCATGGCCAAGCGTAGCCGTAATCAAAGGTTCAGTAAGCGATTAGCAATGTCTACCACGGGTGAAGAAAGTGAAAACGATTGCATGCCTTTTTCTTTTCCGTTTGCCATGTGGCTTTCCTTCCCCACTTCTGGAAAGTGAAAGTGCACTTTCCTCTGCAGATGCATGGTCTCCAGGAAGCCAGCCCTGTACTTTGCCCTCACAGTAGAGCATTTAATCTAACCATTCTCTTGACAGGTTTACAGATGGGGCCAAGGAGACATGAGTGGGAAAAATGCCACCACAAAGAATCAATTTTTTTTTTTACCTTGGAGTTTCAGTTTGGAGGACTTTGTAGTTTCTAGTAATTGTCTAGCCACCATGGAAGAGGGATCCACCAGAAAATGGAGAGAGTAAGAGGAAGTCAAAACTCAACTGATCCCGTGAACTCCCTCAGCCACACACATGAAGCGGTTTAAAATCGGGTACAAAGCAGAGTTTGTGTTACTTACAAGTGGTTGGGTTAGGTAGTCTATACTTTAACCTGAACAATGCCAACCCACCCCACCGTTAATGATTTTCCTCCCCGAGCTGTGAACTCTAATAATTTCCAAAATCAGTTTATCCCAAGGAAGACAATAAATAAACCTTGAGGGTGATTTGCTGATAGAATTCTAAGGGTCTTTCCCACAATTCTGAGGTCCCAAATGCCGGAGAACTTGCAAGCATGCCACCCTAAGACACTTGGAGCTTCAAGGTCTGTCCCTGCCTCCAACCCACCCTCCCTGCCCTCTGCACTGAAACTCAGTATCATCAATGACCACATTCCAGAGACCGCCAATCACTGTCAGGCCTGAGTTTCCAGATGAATATGATATGTAATCTCTGACATCAGTGGCTAGATGAGTAGCTCAGAACACCAACGTTAATCGCCGGGTTAGCATTTCAGCCGTCCGGTGCCAAGTTTAAGAAGAAATGAGCGTGGTCCATATGATAAACCAAGGGCCCATTTATGGAGCTAGAAAAGGGTTCGAGAGGTGCCCTTTTCTTTCCAATACCTTGTTTGAGCATAAACAGTCCTTAGGAAGAGGGGAAGGAAACTTCTGCTCTGCCTTTCAAAGGAGGAAGGTTTTTTTTCCTGGGCAGATTATATTAGCTTGTCTCACCCGCGATTATTCACGAAGGTGTCAATATCAGAACACTCCCCGCCAATCGCCCAGTGAAGCAACTCCAAAGACCTCTTCTTTATGGAATGCCAGGGGCAAGCCACATCAGAGCTGAGAGCAGTGATCACTCTTAGCTTCTCTCGTTGACTCTCCAACACACATCTCCAAGCCAGATCCTTTTCCGATGACCAAACGTGCAATGACGGCTGGATACTCCTCTCTGAGTATCTGTTGTCACGAAAGCACACCAGGCCATAAACTGACGTCACTGCTCCTACCCCAGTCTAGCTTACTCTCAGTGACCTGCAAGCCACGCTGTCCCCGGAGTTTCCCACGCCAGTCGCCGTCATCCCCCCACCCCCATCCTTGGTTCCCATCTTCCCCTTGTTTGTGCCATGCCACAGGTACTCCTGGCCCCGCATTCTGTCACCTCTCTCTAGTGTTGTTGTCCTGGCCGGTGTCCGGCCACCCTCAGGCTGGCTCCAGGTCAGTCTCTAGAGTAACACTGAAATGTCTGGTCATAAGTCCTCTACGGGAAACGCTGTAATGATCCCCTCCATGTCCTGAGACCAGGAGAGCTCACTCTGCTTTCCTTACTTCACCTCTGTCTGTCCCTCCAGCTTCGCGTACTGCTCTGGACTCATTCTCCTTGCGATGTTCTCGGAGCGTGGCAGTTCTCCAGATGAAAAATAGCCCCTATTGCCTCGGGGTTGTTCTGTATTCTACCTAAGGTTTTTGGTCACTGTCATCTACCTGTCCCCTTTCCCAATTCTACTACCCCAAACTACAATTCAGCAAAACTTCCCAGAAAAAAAAATGCCCTTTATGAGAAATCAACCAATGAAAAGGCTCATGAACTCTGGGGTAAACAGAAAACTAGGCAAATCAAAACTTTCAGAGAGATTTGGGCCACCCTCTTGCCCACAGACATTGTCCCAAGTATACTAATATACATTAGATGTCCCATAGCTTCACCAAGGGAAAGGAAGGAATTGGTTTGCACCCCATCTTCCTCCCTCCCAAAAAAACCACCTTCTATCTGGAGGCTTGGAGCGTTGGAGAACCTGACACAAGCTAGCCATCCTGGGAGAATGTAAGTGGCAGCTTAGACTGATAAACACTGATCCTACCAAAAGGTTGATCTGTGAGTTCTGGATCCCAGTTCTCCAGGTTTCCCTATAATAGCAGTCTGAAAGCTCTGATAGGCCCGGAGAAGACAGTGCCTTGGGTTGGAAGATACCACTAGTGTCCCCTAGTCTCAGAATCAACACAGAAAATGAACCAAGGCCATGGCAGCTTGCTTTTCCCTGGGGAAGGAGGACAGAGGCTAAGGTATTGAAAAACCTCTAGCACAGCTAGTCCAGGGGGCAGGGGTCTGTTCCTACATGAAGCCACCCCATGGAGACTGTGGTAGTTGCCAGCTTTATCCAATGCACAGGAAGTAACACAAAAGTAAGGAAGCAGAAGAAATGGGCAGAGATATTCCAAACAAAGAAATGAGATAAATCACCAGAGATTGCCCTCAATAAAATGGAATCATGTGATTTATCTGAAAGAGAATTAAAAATAACTCTAAAAAAAGGTTGTCAGGGAGGTCAGGTAAACATACAAGAGCAAAGTGAGAATTTCAAGAAAGGGAGAGAAAATACTAAAAAGTACAAAAGAAACAGAAGAAGGCACAGCTGAACAGAAAAGTCACAAGATGGACACAAAGCAGACTGGGACACACAGGAGACACAAACAGGGAACTTGACCATGAATCAATAATGTGAACGTAATTCACCGAAAAGAGAAAAAGAGAAGGAAAAAGCCTGACGAGACCTAAGGGAGCATCGGTGGACTAACCATGGGTATTTGAAAAAAAGAGGCAAGAGAGGAAAGTAAAACAGTTTACTCAAAGAAACAACGGCTGAAAGCTCCCTGCTTCTAGGGAAGGAAGCAGACATTCAGATCTAAGAAGCCCAAATGACACCAAGTAATAGGAACACACAAGAAAGACACATCATAAATGGTTACAAGACTGCGGTGGTTTGAATAACGGCCCCCAGAGGCTCATATATTTGAATGCACAGGGAGCAGCACTATCCGCAAGGATTATGAGGTGTATCCTTGTTGGGGTAGGTGTGGCCTTGCTGGAGGAAGTGTGTCACTGGAGGTGGGCTTTGAGGTTTCAAAAGCCCAAGCTGGGACCGGTGACTCTCTCTTCTTGCTGCCTGCAGATCCAGATGTAGAACTCCCAGCTACTTCCCCGGCACCATGTCTGCCTGCCTGCTGCCATGCTTCCCACCATGATGATAATGGACTACACCTCTGTAAGCTAGCCCCGATTAAATATTTTCTTTTATAAGAGTTGTCATGGTCAACAGGTTTTGTTGCCTCTTCACAGCAATAAAACAGCAACTAGGACAAGGACTAAAGTTATTTTGAAAGCAACAAAAGAAAAACACTTTACCCCATTCATGGGAACTACGCATGACTACCAGTGGATTTATCAAAAGTCTTGAAGAGCATAAGAGAAGGATGATATAGTCAAAATGTTGAAAGAAAATGTGAAAACACATTTCTGCTTCTGCCATACAGATTTAGATAAAGAAGAGGTAACCACTGGCCCATGTCCCCCTCCCCACTGCTACAAACTCCTCTCTCTGTAAGTGCCCTGAAATTTGTTATTCCCACTTTATCTCTCCCCAGCCCTCCCCCCAGCTAGGAACTATATTTTAAAGATTAAGGCATTGGAACGCAATCACATATGAAAGAGAAACTAAATTCAATTCCCTTGGGGCTTGGCTCCAAAATGACCAAGCAAAGAAGAAACCATGGGCCCGGCAGCAGTGGTGGCGCACGCCTTTAATCCCAGCACTCGGGAGGCAGAGCCAGGTGGATCTCTGTGAGTTCGAGGCCAGCCTGGTCTACAGAGCGAGATCCAGGACAGGTACCAAAACTACACAGAGAAACCCTGCCTCAAAAAAACGGGAAAAAAAAAAAAAAGAAGGAGGAGGAGGAGGAGAAGGGGAAGGAAGGGGAAGGGGAAGGGGAAGGGAAAGGAGGAGGAGGAAGAGGAGGAGGAGGAGGAGGAGGAGGAGGAGGAGGAGGAGGAGGAGGAGGAACAATGGTCAGTCCGAAAGGGGCCCCAGCAAGTTGTAGCCAATTTGGTGCACACAGTGTTCCTGACGTGAGCGGCATCATTCAGAATACCACAGGGGCTGTCTGCAAAGCAAGGGTCTCCAATGCTCGTGCACTTCCCCCTCTAGGAGTACAGGAGCTGTGCTCTTCTGAGCCGGGTGGTCAGGAATCCAGCTCTGAAGGACAAAACACGCCGAGTGAAGATTTAGACCTGCTGGTTATGCCCACAACCTCCACCAAAGCCCAGGACAACAGCTGGAATCAAGGAGAGACACTCTCTTCAGAGGAAAACCAAATTTAATTTAATTAAAAAAGAAAGAAAGAAACTGAAAAGTCACCACACATTAACTGAAGAAAGGCTCAGGTTTAACCTGAAGTTTTTGCCTCAGGCTGATTCTCAACAACAGAATAGTCCACAACAATTTTAAAAAACAACCCCAAACTGGAGACCTGGGGGAAGAAGAATCAGGTTTCCAGAGATAACCCACCCTGCAAGTCAGACAAGCGAAAGCAACAAAACCCTATGAGAGTACAAAGAGTTCAAAAAAACTAAAAGTTTTCCAACGTAACTGTGGTAACTACAGCTACTATGTCCATAAGAAGCTACATGGAGTGTGTGTGCATGTGTGTTCCTGTGTGGGTGTGTGTGTGTGCATGTGTGTTCCTGTGTGGGTGTGTGTGTGCATGTGTGTTCCTGTGTGGGTGTGTGTGTGTGCATGTGTGTTCC
>CABHPP010102253.1:0-40909 GCA_902168425.1 Peromyscus attwateri
GTATGGTGTATGCTATGTGCTGTATGGTGTATGCTGTATGCTGTATGCTGTATGGTGTATGCTGTATGGTGTATGCTGTATGGTACATACTGTATGCTGTATGCTGTACGGTGTATAATGTATGGCACGTGGTGTACGCTGGATGCTGGATGCTGGATGCTGGACGGTGCACAGTGAACACCCGCTCCTAACAAGAGTCTCCGAGTTCCATTGTGCATGCCATTGCACTAGTTCACGCACCTTGGCTCCTGCAGGCAGGAAGCAGTTGCACAAGGAAAGAGCAGAGTAGAGAACGAAGACCCCGCCAATCTCATCAAGCGAGCGCACCGCCCCTTTCCTATTGTCCGGCCTGTTCCTCCCGCCTTCTCTTCCCACCCTAACAATACCACTTTCCACACGAGGTCCATGTGTGCTGTGTGCTGTTACACTGCACCCCCAGCCCTGCCCTGCTGGGGGTCTTGTTAAACACAGTTGCCTTTAACTTCCAGGGTTTCACCCACAGATGCACATGAGAACTGATCTTGTGGTCCAGTGTGATCCAAAGCTCGAAACATTTCAAATAAAACCTGGTGTGCCCACCTGTAATGCCAGCGTTGGGAAGTGGAAACAGGAGATGCTCCTCAAGGCCAATCTCAAATACATGAGTTTGAGACCAGCTGAGGCTATGAATAAGCCTGTCTCAAAAAAGTGAAACAAACATCCCAGCACTCAGGAAGCAGAGGCAGGCAGATCTCCATGAGTTCAAGGCCAGCCTATTCTACATGGTGAGACCCGGGGCAGACAGGGCTACACAGAGGGACCTTGTAGCAAGAAACATTTTCAAAGAGCAAAATGACACTTCACAAATTTATTTGGAGGTATATGTTACAGTCTTTGAAGAGACTGGACACTGACAGGTACTAGACCAAGACTGATAACTGCCCCTTGATTATACTCTCATGGGGCTGCCCACTGCAAGTTAAAAACAAAGCACTCCTTTTTGGACTTTGAGTAAATTGGCCTCCATCCATCTGTCCCTCCAGCCTCCCATCACATCTGTATTAGTCACACCTGTATTAGCTGTTCCCTGAAGCGACAGCCAAGGCTCACCATCATAGCATCAGCTGACCTCAAGGCCTTTGCACCTGCCCGCAATGCTCTTCCCTAGGCTCAAGCTGCTGCCATCTCAGCCTAAACATTGTCTTGTAGTCCCCAGTGAGGCCACCCCGGTCATCCAATCCAAAGTTGTTTTTTGTGCCAGGCCAGGTACTCCAGAGTCTGTCACCCTCTGCTTTCTTCATTCCATTTAGTAGATTTAAAACAACCTAGCCTTAAAACAAAACAAAACTAAACAAAAATGAAAACATGTGTCTTGATTGTTGACTTATTAGCTCCCCAATAGAAGCTATCTATTCAGTAAATATTTGCACTGCAGAAGAATCCCATTTTTAATTGTGGGGGTGTGTATATGATGGCACCCTTATACCACAGCATGCATGTGGAGGACAACCTGTTGGTCCTTGGGGCAGAGTCTCACACACCAGACTTCTGTCTCTGTCTCATTCCCATCTTGCCATAGGCGCATGGGGCTTACAAGCACACATGTCTGGATGTATGTGGGTTCTGGGGATTCCAACTCAAGTCCTAACTAATAAGCAACTATTTTGTGGTTTTAAATTGTTGACCAAGTGGCCACCCACGGCCTACTTGAGATGACTATTATCTCGGTTCACATAGGTGTCAAAGGTGTCACCTCACCCCACTTCCAATCCACCAAACAGGAAGACAGGAATACCAAATGATGAACGAATTCAAGCTTACCCTTTTGTGGTAGATTGAAAGATCAGTTTTGTAATTCCCACTATACCTTGAGTTCTTGCGTGCATCTGGTATTAACTATTTGTGAATTCAAGAGAAGCTGACATTTAAAAATCTAGCAGATTTTCTTTGGAATTTTAACTTAAAATTCATGATGACTTTAAACTTAAGATTTTGAATATGAGGATGCATCATTTAATTTAACCTCTACTTAGCTATTCTAGAAGTGTTCTAGAAGTGTTCACCAATTGGGGAACGCAAGCATTAGTAGATGATTTTAGGGCAGAAAGGGCCCTGTTTTTAAGAAGTGTTCGTTCTGGTGATGTGTGCCGAGTCGTCTCTTCCCTGCTTCACCTGCCTCCATCCACCCGGAAAGATGGCTTCATGCTGCTGTCCCCGAGGACTTCAGCATGTCCCTTCTGCTCTGTCAGATCTCCAACATCTACAGAGCCAAGTCCCAGTATGGAATCTCTGCTAGTAGAAATATCTGGTATAGGACTGGAGAGATGGCTCAGTGGTTAAGGGCACTGACTGCTCTTCCAGAGGACCGGGGTTCAATTCCCAGCATCCACATGGCAGCTCACAACTGTCTGTAACTCCAAGATCTGATGCTCTCACACAGACAGACATGCAAGCAAAACACCAATGCACATAAAATAAAAATAAATTTTAAAAAGAAATATCTGGTGTAGTTTCCCGTTTTCTGACTGAATTCTGACCCATTTAGCTTATAATTTTCTCGAAGATACAAATACACAAAAATTCAAGTGAAAATTCACAATAGGGGCTGGGAGATGGCTCGGTGATTAAGAGCACTGACTGCTTTTCCAGAGGACCTGGGTTTGAGTCCCATCACTCATATGGCAACTCCAGTCTGAGGGGATCTGACACCCCTTCTGCCCTCCAGTGGCACTACATGTATGTGATGAATTAACCATGTATGCATGCAAAACACTGATACATATAACATAACATAAAAGCATTTCTATAATTCACAATGAACCCTGACATGTCTGAGCAATCACTTACTGTCTCTGATCTCAAAGGTACAGTAAAAACAGACAAATGGAACGCACCAGCTGAAGAGCTCCTCTGCAGCTAAGAAAGCAGCTGAGTGGAGATCTCTCACAGACTGAGAGAGAACGTTTTCATGCTGTACATCTGGTCAGGAGCTACTGTCCAAAATATATAAGCAACTTAATAGCAAGAGAATAAATGCGCCATTTTTGTAGTGTGCCAAGAACCTAAATGGATATTTCTCAAAAAAAAAAAAAAAGATATATACACAGTTAGTAATTATAGTAAAAACTATTTACTTCTAAGGGAAATGCAAATTAAGCTGCAATGCTCTATCACTTCACATGCTAGAAACAGCAGCAAGCATGTGGAGAAAGAGCCTTGAACAGTGTTGGGGGCGGGGATACAAACTAACATAGCAGTGTGGAGATCAGCATGGCCATTCCTCACAGACTGGAAGCAGGACTGCCAGGACCCAGCAGGCTCTCTTCAAGCATATCTTCAAAGGAACTGGCAGTAGTATGTCAGAATCCAGCATGGTGGTACACGCTTGTAACCCAAGCCATTGAGAGACTGGGGTAGGGGGGTCAGGAGTTAAAGGTCATCAAATTAGAAAAAGAAATGAAAACTAGCATAAAAACACCCATCATCATCCTCATGTCCATTGCAGCACTGTCCATCGTAGTCAGCACAGAGAATGAGCCTCTGGGTGACAACGGATGGATGGACTTTTAAAATGTGGTAGCGAGAATGGAATTCTGTTGCTTGTGACAGCACAGACGGCCCTGGGAGACATTATGCTAAGCCAGGCACAGAAAGACTCACACGGAACAATCATACATGATCTACAGAGCGAAACTGGTGGAGCTCCAAGCACAAGAAGGGCTACTGGGGGGCTGGAGAGATGGCTCAGGGTTTAAGAGCATTGGCTGTTCTTCCAGAGGACCTGGGTTCAATTCCCAGCACCCACATGGCAGTTTACAACTGCCTCTAACTCCAGTTCCAGGGGATCTGATGCCCTTACACAGACATACACGCAGGCAAAACACTAGTCAATGCTCATTAAAAAAAAAAAAAAATGAGGGTTACTGGAGGGGGTGGGATGGGAGCATAGGGGGATGTTCCAGGTGTAAAGTTAGACAGATGTTGCACAGCAGAGTGACAGTAGTTGATTATGTACTCTATAATTCCAAACTACCAAAATGGATTGTAAAAGTTCTTACCACAAAAAGAATAAAAGATGTGTGAAATAATATATTAATTAGATTGATTTAATCATTCTACAATATAAACATATATGGAAATACAACATTATAGCCAATACATTTAAACAATTACTATTTGTCAAGCAAAAATCAATTTTTAAATCTTTTAAAAGACTCACACAAATCGTGTTGGCAATAGTGCAATTAAGAAAATGCTTTCAGTTTGATGTTGATGAGAATATAAATTGTCAGGTTTTCTGAAGGGAAACTTGGCAGTACAAATCAAAAACCACAATGTATAGGCTGAGTCCTGTGTTTTCACTCTGAGAAATCACTCTAAGAAGTAAGCAGTCAGTTGCCCAAGACTGATGGACACCGCCCACCGCATTGTGCGGATTAGTGAAAGCAGAAAACGAAACTGCGCAGGAAGACCCAGCAACAAGGACCTGGCTGAGCTGCTTCACACCCACGTCCACACGAACCCTCCACAGCTACAGAAACACCCTGCAGACTCCTCGACACAGAATCTTACCTAGAGCATCAGTTAAATGATCAAAGTAGCCTTCAGACTACATGTGTAATGTTCTTAAAGTTGGGAGAATAACTGGCATTGTTCTTTAACAATGGCAATTACTTCGTAACTGCTGATTACAGACATTGTTTCTGGGTGGTAGCGGTGAACGACTGCGGCAAACTTTTAGTTGCGTAGGGCACGAGAACACAAACAACAACAGAAGTCTGTTTTAGTGTCTGTCAGTGTACCCATGTTTAAAAGAATCACATGCCCAAGATAGTTGAAAATTTCAAGTACTTTCAAAACCATTCTGGATTTATTTAACTAAAATTTGCAAAAAAAAAAAAAAAATCGCTTTGATTTTTTTCCCTTTTCTATTATTTTCTCATTATTTTCAAGCTTTTTCAATTAACTCAATGGCAAAAATATAACTATCTGTGTGTCAGTGCTTCGTTTGATAGAAAAAGGCTAACAGCCAAGGGAGAGGGAAATCTGGGAGCCAGCCCGTGGCCTGGGAGTCAGACTGCCTTGTTACCTCTCACCTGCTGCTCACCCTGACAGTGCCCTGCAGCTTGCAGAGAAACATGGAAGGAAACAAGCTGCTCCTGAAAAGTGAACTTGAGGAAGGAAAAATGACCATGGCCACCAAATGCAGAACAGCTCTCAGAATCCACCCCATTGCAATTGAATGCAGAACAGCTCTCAGATTCTACCCCATTGCAATTGAATGCAGAAACAGCTATCAGAATCCACCCTACTTTCTCTCTGCCCCCGGAGTCATCTGAAACTCTCCGGTGGTCACTTTAGCCTCAGGAATCTTCAGAACGGACAAAGACTCCTACTCACAGGAAAAAGACCACCACCCTGCTCCACATGCTCACTCACAAACTCCAAGTGCATAACAGAATCTAAAAACAACGCAGCTGCTGGGATCTAAAGGCTGGAAGCTGAGGTCCTCCCAGGCTTCGCTGCAGCCATACTGAGGGGTGTTTGTTGGTGGCAGCTCCATGGTTGCTGTTGTTATTGCTGCTGTTGTTTCCTATACCAGCCGAAGCTTGCGGAGTTGGGACTGAAATCAACGCAGTTCGGGGCACTGTTTGCTCGGTGCTGTCCTGGAGAAACACAGTCGCTGCTATTTTGGACGTCTCAAACTACTAGCAAAAGTCTATAGAAAAAATAACAATGATGCAGTGAACAAAACACTGAGAGCCACGAACCAAACCGTGAATCCAGATGGTTTCAACCAGGACCCCCTTCCCTGGGGTTGGTTTATTGATCATACAGCATAGCAGTTGCTGTTGAATTCCACTGTTTTCCCTAACATCATTCACACAGTCAACCCCAGTGCTAATATCTTCCATGTTGAGAGTGTCATGCTGGAGTTTTGCCTCAAGCAGCTTCCAGTTTGAAGGGAGAAATATACAGAAATCATGAAATACGGTGGAAAAGGGAGAAATTAATGTTGGAAAAAGAGAAGCGGGCCTTCCTTTTTGGTATGTAATATGATTAAGCCAGCAATCCATCCCTACATACATGGCCAAGAGAAACTGTATAATATATATTATGTATCTAACACACCCAAATGTATCTGCCCACAAATGATCTAAGATATGAGTTAAGAGAGAAATGAGAGAGTTGGTATGCCAAAATATACCTCCTCGTGCTGCTAATCAGGAAAAAAATAAAATTAAAAAGTATAGCTTACAACGTTGTATTTTAAACAATGAAAGATGAGGATCTGATGGCTCAGAAGGAAAGAGATGGCTCAGTCCACAGAGCCCACGTGAAAGCCAGGAGGGCGTGGCAGCCTGCCTGTAATCTCAGTGATGAGGAGGCAGAGCCGTGGAATCCCCAGAGCACACTGGCTTGCCGGACTGATAGAAACAGCCAGCTCTATATTCAGTGAGAGGGCCTGCCTCAGTATACAAGAGGACCACACATGTGCACACGCACCTGCACACACGGGAATACACACACACAATATACACATTTAAAAAATCAGATGCATAAGGACACAGTTAACAAAAGATGCCGAAATTTCTATACTGACAATGTTGATGTGATAACAAAAGAAAACACAATAAAATGGATAATACACTGGACATGTGACTATTAAGATATCAGTTCTCTTGATGTAACCTAGCCATTCAACTAAGTCAGGTTCAAATCTCAGCAGATTCTTCTTGGCAAAAATTTACACATGTGGGCCGACAGATGCTTAGTGGGTACTTGTAGAGGCTTATGGCCTGGGTTTGCTCTCCAGGATCCACATGTTGGAAGGAAAGAATCAACTCCCATGAGTTCTGACCTTTACACACACATGTGTGAATGTACACACTCACATGTGCACACACACACTGATTCACATATTTCTGGAAAGAGCATAACATGGAATAAATTTGTTCAAAAACTGCTTGCTTTTTTTTCTATTAATATTAAACATGTCTACTCCATAAACCAGCAATCTAATCCCATAGACAGGCCTAAAAGCAAAGAAAATTGACTCCAGAATGTTGAAAGCATTTTTACAATAATCCAAGTATCCATTAGCAGTATGCCAACTAGATCTTGACACAATGAAATCCTACACAGCAATAAAAAAGGACACACTACCGGTAGACACAACAGCTTAGATGATAGATGGTCACAAGTATTATATCGAGAAAAAAGAGCCAGATCCCAAAGACGGCATACTGCATGATGCCATTCACTTGAAGTTCAAGGCCATGTCAAATATCAGTAGTGATAGAGGTCAGAGCAGTTGACATCTCTGATGGCAGATAGTGGTTAATAACCAGCAAAGGGTGTGAGGGAATTCCCCAGGTGGTGGGAGCTTGCTGTATCTTGAGCTAAGAGGCTGTTGCATAGGGATTGTGAAAATTCATCAAGCTCTAGAGCTGAGGACTTTTACATTTGTAAATGATAAATGAAATCACAGGAAGGAACAGGCAGTGGGAAATGCTACCAGAAAGACATGTGTAAAAGGCCACAGGAACAGTGAGGCCTCCGAGGTGGTCATGAAGGATGAGAGGGGACAGAAATCACCAAACACATTACATACTGAGTGACCCTTGACAGAGGAAAGAGGTTTTGGTCTAGAGAGGAGGGGATTAAGTCAGACTGCCTAGAGGAACACGTCAGGAATAGCCACACCAAAGTTCCTGGCATTCAGCCATTTTTCAACATCCTAAAAATGATGGTTTCATATGACTCAACCTAGCAAATAAAATAATAAAATAAAATACAGGTCAAGGATAGCTCTTTAGGTCACTGTTCTGTTTAGGGGGAAGAGGAAAAGCCAGCAAAATCACAGACAGGAAAGGAAAGGAAAGAAAATGATCACAGAACTATAATCCATTTAACAGACACTGTGCATTTGGGGAAGTGTAGCACCTTAACTAAAAACTGTCCAGTTAAAAACTTCCACACAGGGCAAGAGAATTAACAATTACAGAAGGTGAGCAAAGGCTAAAAAGGCCTGGAAAGGGGTGATCAGCCTCATGACCACGCCCAGGACAAGCAGGAGAGCTGACCATGCCCAGGACAAGCAAGAAAGCCAAGGCATGTGATCCTAGACACTTTAAAATCCTGGTGCACATTTCTAGAAAGAGTTTTGGAAACACTTCCCAGAATGCACTGTGCACAGTTTCTGGAGAGCAACCGATCCACATGCATCTGCCATCTGGGGACACAAGAAGGCAGTGTGCACAAACCAGCAGGCTGCCTCTCCACAGACTCCTAATGTGCTGGGACCTCCATCTTAGACTCTTAGCCTCCACAACTATGAGAAAGAAATTTCTGGTTTTTATCTACCATAAAAGAACAGCATGCTTTTCCCTTTCAAAACATGCACACTTTAATTGTTGCTCTAAGGTGGATTTGCAATGAACCTTCTCTAGTCATCCTGTTGTCCCTATGACAACTGTTAAAAAAAAAAAAAAAAAAAAAAGGTTGACACCTCCTTTGTTTGACCACCAAGGTTGGCCTTTGCCTCTACTTAAATACTTAAATGCACACACATGTGCCTATGAACCAACACACACACACACACACACACACACACACACACAAATTATTGTGAGCTTTTCTACTGAGAGAACACAGGTGAATTATCCTTAGTCACCAGGACAAGCTAATAAGAGACCACAGAGGTTTGCAGACAGGAAATCCAATCTTCCCCTCCCTGGGAAGTCTGGGCCAGCTGCTGCTCCTGGCCATGACAGGATGCCCCCATGAGAATGAAGCAGGAAGGATCAGAGCCCTGGAACATAACAAGGTTTTTGCAACCACATGGCATTTGCCACATAGCAGTTCAAGGGTGTTAAATGTGGTCATCAGAGGAAGAAAGGTCAACTCTGTGACCCACTGTCTCTATAGGAGAGCTAGACTCTGCTCGGTAGCTCTCCAGGGAGACAGCATCTCACAATAGCAGAACCCAGAGAGCAATATAAAATGACTCCTGTGTTGTCTAAGATGCTGTGGAACTGGGAGACATCCCACTGAAAATGTCTCTAAGCTTGTCCCCCAGGTGCTCGTGAGCACGTAAATGTAGTTACATGAGACAAATGGCATGCCTTTCCTTTTCAAGTAATGTACGCTTTGGTTTGGAGATAGATGCAGTTACCTGCACTCATCCTCTTCTTTTCCTGGGACTCACAGCTCATATCTGCACAGTGGCCTGCTTGCCAGAATGGGAAAGTCTACCTGAGGCCAGGGAATAGAGTGAAGCAAGACTGTAGGCCCATCCTGAAGTAGGGCAATCTCTAATCAACATCTAGTCACGTGGCTTCTTCCCATTCTTGCCCTGTCTCCTCTGAGAGGAGTCTTGGATGCCTTGGAAAGTTTAGATGAAAGGCTCATCCTAGAAGAACTTGTACGAGTTGGACAGAGCACTTTACCACCCCCAGGAATGCAGTAATATGGTGGAATATGGACTATCAGGAATATGGATACTTCTCCATAGGGACAGGGTACTTGGAGTATTGAGACTAGATTGTGTACACAGACATGGAAAAGACATTGTCAAGACTGGGATCAAACATGACAGCAGAAGATCCTGGTATTCATGGGACAAAGTGTTCTAAGGTTCTTTGGAAAGGAAAGTCAGATGGCATTTTTAAAAAGTCCTTAAAATTTTGAGACAAATTAAAAGAAGATATGGAGGCTGTATGAGTGAGTTTTCTCATTGCTGTGTCCAAAACCTTGATAAGAAGCAACCTAAGGGAACAGGCATTTATTTTGTCCACAGTGTCTGTCATGGAGGGCATGGTGGCAAGACACAGTGTCTGTCATGGAGGGCATGGTGGCAAGACACAGTGTCTGTCATGGAGGGTATGTGGCAAGATACAGTGTCTGTCATGGAGGGCATGGTGGCAGGACCAGCTTTTGTCCAAGGTGGCAGGAGCTTGCAGGGTTGCTTGTTCACATCTTAGCAGCCAACCAGAAAAATCCCAGAAACTACAGCTGGAAAAGGGACTCATCTATAAGTCTTGGGACTTGCCCTCCCCAGCGACCCATTTCCTCCAGTAGACCCCACCTGGAAGGTTCCACAATCTCCCCCAACAGCACCATCATCTAGAGACCAAGTGTTCAAACACATGTGCCCATGGGGAACATTTTACATTGGCTCTCTAGCAGGGCGTGGTCTCCTCAAGAGTCTGACAGTGACATTTCGGCTGTATTTTGGTTGGTTTTAGAATGCCTATCCTAGCTCTGCCCTTACTCAAGAAATGCGGTTCTGCCCACAAGATCTGATCAACAGGAGCTTCACGCTCCCATTCTTGACCACCATTGCCTGGGACAAGAGGTCAGAGCAGGCGTGAAGGAGCGCTGTATGCTGTGGTGGAGACAGACACTGAATTTACTCTCTGTGGATCTGGACTTCCTACACACTGGTGTCCTCCCTGGTCTAGGGGTGGAGATCATACATCTATCAGGAAGTTGCCCCAGGCTGCTTCTCTGCCCTATAAGCATACCCACCGAGTCACTGGAGCTAAGCACTACAGAACTAGCTACCATCCAGTCCTAGTCCCTCCCCTGCTCCAGAGTCAGACATCAAAGTAGCAATCTGGCGTCATTTGCTCTCCAGTTGGCATCTCAAACTGAACATGGCCACAGCATAAACTGAATTCCCTGCCTGTCCGCTGTTGCTCTCCTAGTCTTCCCTGCATCTGTAAATGAAAACCCCATGTTGCCAGTGCCTCTGGCAGGAACTTTGTCATCAACTTTGATTTATCTTTTCCTCAGCATCCCACATCCAAGTCACCCACAAACTGTGACATCTCAGTGGCCACTTTGCACCAACTCTGCTGCCATCTCAGGGCCAAGTCACTGCTCTCGGATTCCTTTCAGCATCCCCGACTTCTCACTTCCACCCTTGCCCTCGACATCCTGTCGTTCACACACTGGAGTAACCTTTTAAACAGATATTGCAAGTCCTCAGTCTAAGATCTTTCCAATGCCTGGCTCTTCCTTTCTTCTAAGAGGTGAAAAGGTGCACATTCCAGAACATACTTCAAGTCCGTCTGGGAGTTCTCCCAACCTTTCTCAGACCATCAATCCTGCTGCATCTCTGTGTGCGTTCTGCTCTGGGTACCATGGCTTCTGGCTGCCCCTTCAATGCACTCGTCATTCCTGACAGGCTGACCCGAGCCGGCAGTCATCCTTCCTTTGATTTCTGCCTTGTTGTTCTGATTAGCATTCAAGATTGCAAACCTCCTTCGACCACATCTTTAAAGTGGCATAGATGTTCACTTCCTACGGCTCTCTATCCCCTTTCCTCAGCCACTTTTTCTTCACTCAACATTTCATTGATTTGTTGGCTCTGCTTTTCTCATTGTTGCCTTAACTTTCTACTAAGCGGAATGGCTTGATCCCATGCCAAAACACAGCAGGCACTCATTAGTATTTAGTCAACAAAAGCAGGTGGGTCTTAGCATCTCCAGACAGTCAGTGGAGAAGGCTACACCCCATGGGTCAAAGTCACGCAAGGTTGGAGGCCATGTTGGATCTGTTATAGAAAGCAGGCTTAGGAAGAGAGATAGAGAGAGGAAAGAGCTAGACAGTCCTGGCCAGTGCAGACCACAGCTTCGTTCCTAGTCATCTCCTGTCCCTCTCTCCATGCAGCCTGGTTGCCTTGTAGCATCTTCCTATAGTAACATCTATCTTTGGGAGGTTTTCTGTTGAATCCTTTCCATGAAACCTGCTCTACCTGAGCTACCACCTGCTGTGTTCTGTGCAGCCAGTAACCCTGAGCTTAGACCAGACACTGCAAAGTCTACAATTGCCCCTATCTGTTTCCTTTCTAACCACAAAGAACAGCCTGGTGAAAGAGCTAGGCAGCCATCTCACAGGGAAGGACCTCAAGAGCCAGGTGTGCCTACCTCTTTCTATTGCCCTCCAGTAGCAGTCCCTGCCACAGTGAAATGACCCATCCTTCCTCTCATGGGACACTCTACACCATGGATGTGGAACTCACTCCTTAGGCATTTGGTCAGAGTGAGATAATCTCCATTCTCCACAAAGAGAACACAAACATCCCTGAGTTCAGACTTAATTTTCATTAAATAAAGCTTTAAAAATTACTCTTGGTATTTCTTCAAAGATTCTGGGCATACCAGCAACGATCCCTATCTATAGCAACAACCGCTGCTGTTTCCACAGCCCACTTCTCATGCACCTCCTACAGCTGATCATTTGACAGCTCTAAGTGAATATTAACTGCAGGCTATAATTAATAAATAGGATTACTTTAACTTTGCACACAGGAACATATAAAGCAATCTGCCAACATTTAAGGAAATTTCATCATGCCATGGCACATTAAATCATGTTTAAGGAAGTGAGAAAATGAAGACACAGGATAATGGCAAACTTGCCCAAGTATCACAAAGCCCATCCAGTGATGTGTCACAGTGATGGGGCAAGTTACTGATTCCCCTGCCTCTAATTATTCTACCTTGTCAAAGACAAGGAAAGACTTGATTGCAAACAGAATCATTCACTGCATTTGCCAACCTTTTTAATAAAAATAGATCCATGCCACCACCCACCTTCTCAGAAAAAGATTTCTACCCAGGAAACATAATTCATCTGTTCCAATAACTTCACATGAAGGTTAATGGCACAGGGCACTGTTGGCAGCCAGCAATGTTCTCTATTTTGACTTCTCACTTAAGAGTTCCGTTACTCTGTACAACCCCAAGCAAGTGCCTTTATTTAAACCACCCCCCACTGACCTTTAAAGCCTAATACTAGGCTCGCTTTGACAGCTTCCTATAAGCATTCATTTCGAGACTGGCCAGAAATAATAAACATTATAGCCGGTTCTTTCAGATGGCAGAGGCAGGGGAAGGCAAGCCTGTTGTGGCACAGCAGGCCTGCAGCCTTGGCTCCTAGGCATCCCATTGTTTTGTTCCTGTTGGGGTTGGTCCCTGAACTTCAAGGAACCCACAGGATTCAAGCACTCTTGTCTTGGGTGGGTAGGAAGAGGGAATCTAGCATGTATTCCTGCTCATCAAAGGGGAAGACTTGGGGATTTCCTTCTGCCCAGAAAAGAGCCAAGCCTAAGTGTGGGCTCTGGAAACAGAACTCTCTGGACACACTCCATGATGGCTGTTAAGGGATTAGAGCTCCAGCAGAAAGTTCTGTCCCGAGGACACACTGAGACTGGCATGTGTCACACTAAGTGGGTGGTTCTCAAATTATTTACTACCATGTGGCATCAAGGAGCTTGGGCTGGCCTTTATATGCCTTAAGACTAAGTGTCTGAGAGCATGAGAGGGCCTGAGGGTCTCAGATGCAGACACGTTTTAGTTCTAGAAAAGGTTTGCAGGAAACTTTCAGAGGGGTTGGTGATTGGTGGCAGGCCCCTCTGCAACATGGCGCCCAGAGGACCTGCACCATATTCACCTACAAATGAGTTCAGGCTGCCAGCCTCTCTCCTTGATGTCCTGTTCTAACTCTGTCCATCTAACTGTCCAATAAAAAGACATCATCACAGCAAGACCCGTGTCTAAATGCAACAATAACAAAAAAAGAAGTCTTACTTAGAAATAGTAAGCACCAAGAGACAAATGTCCTAAGATAAGGGCTGACACCTGTGTTTACTTGTTTATCTGTTTATTTCTTATTGCATTCTCAGGAAGAGGAAACAGTTCTGGTCTTATATAGGTCCAGCAAGTTAGAACAGAAGCTTTAAGAACAGAAACAATAAAAAGGATATTTCAATTTATTTATTATTATTATTATTATCATTTTTTTAGTCCAAGTCTCACTCTGTAGCCAAGGCTGGCTTTGAACTCTCAATTCTCCAACTACAGCCTTCCCAGTATTAGAGTTACAAGTATGCACCTCCACACGCAGCTAAAAGGGCCCTTTTCTGACCTCTTTCTTGGTGGCTCTTCTCTTATTGTGAAAAAAAAAGAAGAACTCATGCTTTTAATAATCTTAGAAATTGTGCTATTTACCATAGGGTTAGTAAATCTTAAGACTATAAATATGAGCAGCCTATAACTTTGTCTGCTTGGGATTCGAGTACATCAGCACATTAGGTTAACCTCTTTAGAGAGTTGTTTGGTTTATCACTGGTCCAACAAAGCCCTTTACATACAGAAAATACTCAATATTATTGATATGGCACTGATGGAAACAAGATTATACTGTGGCACAAACAGTCCCTGAGCTTAAAAACCGTTTAGCCCATTTGTACTGTTCTTGCTTTCACGTCCCGTGGGAACTCTCAGATAGCACTGGGTATGTGTCCGGCTGTTCCGTGCAATCAGCCTGCCTTCCTTTGCATTTTCCGTTGCTTTGATAAGTCATCCAGCTAGGTGTGTTGTATGTACCTGAAGCCAGGCATCAAGTTTGCATGTGAAGATGATTCCCTGTTCATAATAATAAGATGGGTCATCATTTGGTCAAACAGATGGAACTTGGCTGGCAGTCCTTGACAAGGCGCTAGACGAACTCTAGTTGGGAGGAGCCGACACTTTCACCAGCAGGAGCCTGATGTCCTTGCCTGGTGAGCAGTCACGGAGACGACAGTATAAGAGAGAAGTGGCCAGAAGCCTAACCCACTGCCTTGCTTTAAATAATATCACATGGCAATAGGAGAGTAGAATGTTATGTTTAAGTTACCTTTCTAAATCTGGCTTTGTAACCTATCAATCACCCCTGAACCCTCCACCAAGGTACTTACTGAGGCTGATGCAGACAAGTTGGTGGCAATTTTATATTTCTAAGAATGTGAAAATAAATAAATAAATAGTGTCAGCACTAACCCTACGGGCATTTGTCTCTTGGTATTTACTATTTTCAAATAATAGTCTTCTTTTCTGTTACTATTGTTTTTTGAGACAGATATTGCCAAAATAATGTTTCTTTTGATGGACAGTTATTTAAGATGCTCTATGATTTGAACTGTTTGGGGGGCATCCAGGCAGGGGGATCGGGATCTGTCCCTGGTCTATGGGTAGGCTTCTGGAATCTGGTGCCTGTGGTGTGACACCTTGCACAGCCTTGGTGCAGTGGGAAGGGGCTTGGACCTGCCTAGGCTCAGTGTGCTGGGCTCTGCTGACTCCCTATGGGAGACCTCGATTTGGGGAATGTGGGGTGGCTTGGGAAAGAGGGCTGGGGGGTGGGAGGAGAGAGGAGGGGGGGTCTGTGGATAGCATGTAGAGTGAGCAGAAAATTTCTTAATAAAGAAAAAAAAGTCAGCCGGGCAGTGGTGGCGCACGCCTTTAATCTCAGCACTCGGGAGGCAGAGGCAGGCAGATCTTTGTGGGTTCGAGGCCAGCCTGGTCTACAGAGCAAAACTACACAGAGAAACCCTGTCTCAAAAAACCAAAAAAAAAAAAAAAAAAAGAAAGAAAAAAAAGAAAAGAAAAAAGAAAAAAAGTCAAAAAAAAAGAAAGGAAAAATTAAAAACCAAAAAAATAAATAAAAAATAAAAAAAATACCCCCCCCCAAAAAGAAGCTCTATGATTAACATGAGTCTCTGTCCCTATCAGAAAGTGATACAAATATAAAAGGGCCTCTCCAAATTGTAGTGTCTCTCTAACCAAAACACAAGTGGTTCATCCATCCCCCTCAACTCCTCCACTTCCATTGAATGCCGAGCCTTCACACATCCTCAAAGCACCCTCCCCCTATATATTGCTTAATATAGGAGATTCATATTTCCTCAGCCTGTCATCTTAGAATCATTTTTCTTTACATTAGGTTGTCAATGAAGAAATCAGCATCTAAATAATAATAATGATAATAATAATAGGTAGTAGTAATAGTAGTAAAAATAATAATGAAGTATTCTCCAGACACCACAGGGTTAAGTAGAAGCCTGCTCTTAAACAGGAGGCGGAGCTCTCTTCCCCAGCAGGGGCAGTGGTGCTGTGGCTGTGGCTCAACCCCAGCTGAGGCCCTGGCTTGGGTTCAGACCCTTCACCAGGCCATGTTGAATAATGTAACAGAGAACCAGAATCAAGTCAAGGGGGACAGTGAGGCGTGAGCAGCCTCTCTGCTGCTTCCAAGAGGGCAAAGGAAAAGTCAGCTCACTTCGTTCCTTGTATTGATTAACAGTAGTTTTTTCAGTAGTTGAAGAATAAGATGATAATCAAATTTATATCAGAGATGAATCTAACCCTAGTGTCTTCTTTGTTTATGAACTCAAAGCCTGACACAGCTCTACAATGTCAACTGGCCCCACAACCTTGACTCTATTGTCTACTCAAATCTACAAACTCAAGCCAAGAAGACACTTTCCTTCCCTTAAAATAATCCATAAACAATGGATTCACATTTCAAAGCACCTCAGCATAATTTGGGTTTATCTTGCAATAAGCAAAGCATTCTAGAACATGCCTTCCAGACTTGCTCTGACCAGCCAAGCCCCAGAGCTACAGACATGAAACTAAGGAAGTAAGGGAACTGCCTGTACCTAGGGCAAGCACAGGGGCTCCTCAGGCCTCTCGTCCCTTACTTAACTGCCAACACCAGTCCAACTCATGCTTATGTACTCGTGTGTTTAGAGGAAAACAATGGCTCCGTTGATAAAGCGCGTGTTGAGCAAACCCAGGGACCTGAGTGCAGATCCATAGCACCCACATTGAAAGTCGGGCAGGGTCACATGGACCTGGACCTGGAGCTGGGGAGATGAGGACAGGAGCATCCCTGGGGTTCTGGGAAGCCGGCCTAAACAAATCAGTGAGCTCAAAGCTCAGAAACCAGATCTCAAAAAAAAAGGGGGGGGGTAGAGAATACCAAAGGGAGATATCCAACCTGCATACATGTGTGTGAACACACACACACACACACACACACAGGTAAAATGACTCAATAAAGCCAAAAGGGAAAACTGCAGCCCAAGCCTTGCTCTCAACTCTAGCTACATCCCAGTCCATGTTCAATCAATTCACCATTGTTATGTCGTGTTTTCTTTTGTGTATCTGGACGTTGTTATTTCCTACTTTGAGGTATAACTTAGCTGAGCAATGCTCCCAGCTCCCCACTGCATCTCACGTTCACATAGGAATATCACCTTTGAGTGACTGCAGCATGGCATTCTCATTGCGATAACCATGAACCCACACAGCCTTGGTTCAAACTTTGCCTCCAGCAGGCGCTTGCCCCATGAACCTGATTGTGGTTTTCAGGATTCACAAAACAAAAGCAATAATCGCCACTCCTTCGTGTTGAGCATCAAATGCTGAATTATGCCCTGACATTTAACTCTGCATAGCCTAGGCCAGCACTCTCTCCCCGTGACTTCACCCCCACGCCTGCACTCTCCATCTGCCATTGGCTTGATTACTAACATTATCACATAGCTTTCTGTATCCTGAAAAATCCCCTTAAGACTCAAATTCCTCTTGATAGGGATATTATTTTACATAGTTTCTTGTTTGTTTTCCTTGAAGACATCCTTCTGAGAGAATTTCATTCAAATCCCATGGGCCTGATACATACATCAAATTGGCAATTGTTTCTTCAAGAACTCACGGGCTAGGGATGGAGTCACAAGGTGAAAGTTGGCCTGAGCTACTTAGTAGTAAGACTATATCAAAACAGGGTCTGCATTCTTTTGGGGGTTTGTTTGTTTGTTTGTTTGTTTGTTGCTGAGACAGGGTTGTCCTATGTTGTCCTGGCTAGCCTTGAACTCAAGAAGATACATTGAGGTAAATGTTTTTTTCAGCCAAGCAGCTTTGAAAATGTCTTTATTACTTACTGTGTGGCATATATAAACAACGGAATTGTTTCCAGCCACATATAAAAATGGAGTTATGTAATTTGCAGGAAAGTGGGTGCAACTGGAGACGATCACATGATATGAATTAAGGCACTCAGAAAGACAAATAGTATATGCTTTCTCTCACTTAGACTTTACAGATATGCAAGTCATGGATGTGCATGGCATGTAAGTAGCAGCAAAACTGTCTGGGTGACCAACAGGGACTAAAAGCAGGGAGTGGGTAAGAAAGGGGAGGACCTGGAGATGGGGGAGGTGCCCAATGTGCAGAGTGCACTTGTGTGCCAATGTCTTTCTGTATCACAGAACAACATATAACGTATATCACTGCAAAGTTTGGAAAAAAATGTCTTTACTCCTCTTTCGCATTTGCTGGATTTCTGGAGAACATGGAATACAGAATTCTAAGTCAAAATAATTTGCCACAAAATGTTATGGGCAATGCTCCATCACCTTCCAGATTCTAGGGCTCCCACTGAGAAGTCTAGAGCTGGACAGAGAACGAATTTCTTTTTCTCAGGTAGCTCAGAAGACTTCTTCACTCCACGTATAAAATTTCATGATGACATGAGCTCATGAGTTCTTGTCACATCCATTGGATCTAATCTGGGGAATCAAATCCTTAGAGTTTTCCTTATCCCCCGTCCCCCTCCCCGCGCGCGTGTGTGTGTGTGTGTGTGTGTGTGTGTGTGTGTGTGTGTGTGTGTGTATACATGTGCTTGAATGTATGGTTGTGCACATAGGTAAAGAGTCTAGAACAGGATATCAAGTGTCTACCTCCACACTCTCTACCTCATTGCCTTGAGACAGAGTTTCTCACTGAAATAGAAACTACCCCTTTGCTTAGGCTAACAGGCCAGCCAGCTTTCAGAAGCTACCTGTCTCCCCTCCCCCACCCCTAACACTGTGGATACAGTAGCAGAGCATGCTGAGGATTCACTCATACTTACATAGCCAGTGTTCTTACCCATGAGCCACCTCCCTCACCCTCCCTGCTCCTGATCTGGTCCTTCCATGTCCTCTTTGGAATCTCCGTTAGTTGGTAGGCAGCCAGTCTGTGAGAACACACTCCACACACACATTCTGTATTTTCTGTTACCTTACCTCTGGCTCTTTCTGTTCTACTTTCTGAGAATTTTTTGTTTCTGTTTTTGTTGTTTGTTGTTCTTTTGTTTTGTTTTTGAGACAAGGTCTCAAACCCTTTGTTTTTATTCATTCTCTTATATTTTTAAATCCCAATAATGGTTTCTGTTCTCCCAATGTCCCAGCATATTGCTGGCCCAATATTTTGGTTAAAAGAGTAAAGTAACCTCTCTTACTTCTCTAGAGTTATCCTGAAGGTATTTTGTTAACATTCTCTTCAGTTTGCATTTTTTCCCTTCTAATTACTCTTTTTCCTTCCACATTCTCTTTTTTTTATTAAGGAATTTTTGATTCATTTTACATACCAATCTGGTGGTTCCTTCCACATTCTTATCTCTAGTTTCCATGTAAAATAAGCTCCTCAACTCTGGTGATAACACTATCAAGAGACGCATTAAAAAGATGGTGGGAGGCACTCACAGTGGGTGGCAGGCAGAAACCTGCCTTGTTGGGGGAGGTGCCTGTCACATGACTTGCTTTGTCATCTGTTTCCCAATGGAGATCGTCTCCCATTCTCACCCTGTCTTCCTTGCACATTGTCGGCCATCACTAACAGCCAACAGACATATCTCCACCATCGATATGTTTTCCCTGTTCACGTGCTCCATATCCACTACAGAGCCCATCATCACAGCCTGGCCTGTTGCTGCCCCTACCCCACCCCCAGAAATCTGCATGAGGTTTGCTGCATGCTGTGAATTTTGTGGTATTCCTTGGCCCCCAATTACCAAGACACTCTTTCGCTGAAAAACCCTTTCAACCCAGTGCCATCAATCAGTACCTGAGGCTAGCTGGAGTTTGGGGGCACGGATCAGCTTCCTTATTATTGACTGTAGGACTTCAGCAAAAAAAGCTAAAACTCCAGCCAGCTGACACTCCCCCATACTCTGTCCACATCTCCAGTTGTGTTTATTCTTTCTTACATGTCGTCATTAATTTCACCCCGTTTCCTCATACTCCTGGGGTTTTGACGTTGGAGAATGTTTAACATAGAGAAGGATCAACAGTGCACACTGTTTGGAGAGGCATGTTTAATGCTACATGGCTCAATTCTTTAATTTTCATATTCTGCTAAGTGAAGAAAGCTAACAGTTCTCAAGGAGGCAAGGGAAACGTCACCTAAGCATTTTTCTGTTGCACAACTCCTAAGACTTATAATAAAAGCCCGGAGCCAGATATTGGGGTAAATGATGAAAGACCAGAGAGACAAAGGAACAAGCCACTGCCACTTCTCACCTTGCCAGCTCCACGGATCCTCTGACTGAATGCCCCTGAGTTCTCAGCCAAAAAGTTCCTGTCTCCTCCTGCCTTATAAGCCTTTCTCCGCCCAGCCATATCATTTCCTGTCTCAACCTTCCTAGTGCTGGGATTAATGCTGTGTGTGCTTCCCAGATACTGGGAGCAAAGGCATGAGATCTCAAGTGCTGGGATTAAAGGTGCATGCCACCACTGCCTGACCTCTCTGGCTAACTCTATGGCTAGCATATTTTACTAGAGTACAACAAAATATCGCCACATTTTTCATTGGAATGCGCAACAAGATACAAGTCTTTCGTGCACGTTTCATCAGAATCCCAGCGTGAAGGACTAGAGAAATAGATAAAGTTTCAGAGATTGCACTAAGACCAAACCAGGACCAAATCTCACCCCAACCCAGATCTGGTAAAGCCTGGGTCATTGTGAGATTGTCAAAGCTCTTGAGTAGAACCCCGTTCCTACTGAAATCGGTCACCTCAGAAGAGCAGGTCTGCACAAAAGTCAACATCGCAGCATATACCTGCAACCCCAGCACCAGGAAGCAGAGACAGGCGGACTCCTGATGCTTGCTGGCCAGCGAGGCTAACCAACCAATGAGTTCCAGTTCCAATGAGAGAGAGATGGTCTCAAAAAAAATGAAGGTGGAGAGAGATGGAGGAAGATACCCAACATCATCCTCTAGCCTCCACATATACACTTATCCATACACACATGTATACACACATACAAGATCACATACACATGTAAGAGATTAATTTATTCCTTTTCTTACAAACAGGTTTAATGGCCACATGTCGGATTCCACTTATGTCCTCTTCCCCAGGGTCCTTTCTGTTAGTCCTTTGTCAGAGAAGCGTTTAGACTTCCTGGAATTCCTGAGAAGCTTACTCATCTAAACACCACTATTTCTCCATTCATCCCCCAGGCTCCCTTCTCCCATGGCTTTCTAAATGAGCCATTAAGAAGGAGACTGAAGCTCAGCCAATAAGGAACACCCAAACGCCTCCTTGTGTTAGGGTTAAAAGGCTATGTGTGCCCTACTCAGTAGCCCTGTTTGGGGTGTGCCACACCCTTTCTGTGATGAGAAATGGCCTTGCTGAGTAATTTTCACTCTGTTTGTGTGTTCTTTTGTGGAACACCAGGATTATTCTTTTCCAATACATGCATACAACACATACACATAAATAAATATAATAAATTTTAAAACCTGCATGGCTTCTCATTGCCCTTAAAAGAAGACTGGACAGGGTTGAGGAGATGGCTCAATCTATAATGTGCCTGCCATGCAAGCAGGAAGGAATTGAGTTCAGGTTCCTAACACCCATGTAAAAGCCAGGTGCATATTGCAATCTGCAACACCAGCTCTTGTTGGGGGCAGAAGCAAGCAGATCCCTGGAACTCTGTGGCCGGCCAGACTAACCAAGCCAGTGAGCTCCTGGCCTGGTAAGAGACCCTGTCTCAAAAAGTAAGGTGGAGAGCAATAGACAAACACACTCAACAGTGACCTCTGGTCTCCACAGGCTCATGTGCACAGACACAGAGGAAAACATATATATACTGATGGATTCACAACACGCCCCCACGGTTGGGCATGTTTGCGCATGCTTGGCAGACCTGGACACTTCCGCCTAGCCAGTTCCAGGTCAAAATAGCCATTTTCGAGTCAAGGGGTCTCACGTGACCAGGATCCCGTGACTTTACATGGTTGCGTAAGAGCCATGTGATCTGCGCATGCTTGGAGTAGTTACGTCTACCTGTGTACGCATGTGCACCACCCAGCCTTATAAGCCGGCGCCATATTCCCAGCTCCCCCTTCTTCTTCTTCCCCACACACGTGTCTCTTCCACAGGCCTGAGCACTCGTCTGTCTTTCTCATCTTAATAAAACTCTTGTTAGTGGACTCTGTCATGTTTTATGACATTTCCTCACAGGGTAAGAGTGCCGCTAAATAACTAACATATACCACATACAAATAGAAAAAAGAATGTGTACAGTCTGCCCTCCATGGACCCAGCGCACTGCACATCAAAAATGTTACTGTGGGCTGGAGAGATGACTCAATGGATAAGGTCCTGTTGCTCATGCAAAGGATCCAGGCTTGATTCACAGCACACACATCGTAGTTCACAATCATCCATAACACCAGTTTCATGGAATTCAGTGCTCTCTATTGACCTCTGCAGGCACCAGACATGGAAATGGTGCACACATATACATGCAAAACATTCACCCATAAAATAAAATGAATAGATCTAATAAAAAATGTTTAAATATTGGCTAGTATGCAGGAGGTCCACTCTCCAGCATCACACACACACACACACACACACACACACACACACACACACACACATTGTTAGACTGGAGTCCTTGTCTCCTTTCATGCACTTCCTCTTGGTCTTTGTGACACCCTTACTAACTACTCTTTTTCCAGGTTCCTCCCATGCTGGCCTTCCCTTTGTATTATTTTCGCTTCCTGGAATGCCTGGAATTACTGGAATGCTATTTACCCACAAGTCCCCTTCAACTAGTTATTTCCCACCTAGTCACCAAACCTCAGCTGTCCTAGCTTACTCCCGGTTGAGGTGATAAACAAGCTGACCAAAGCGATGTGGGGAGAAAAGGGTTTGGGTTTGGGTTCAGGGGGTGAGGTTTTTGCTTACTGCTCAGAGTGCATCATCAGTGCATCATCGGGGAAGCCACAGCAGGAACTGAAGCAGAGGAGCAGAGGAATGTCTTCAACTGCTTCGCTCCTCATGGCTCATTCAACTTGACTTTTATACAACGCAGACCACATGTTCACTGTAGCACCGCCCACAGTGATGCTCCTCATCAACCACTAATCAAGAAAATGCCCCACAGAAATGCTCACAGGAGGTCCTCAATTGGCGTTCCCTCTCGCCAGGTGACTCTAGTTTGTATGAAGTTGACTCAAACTACCCAGCAGAGCAGCTTGTCCACGGACCCAGTAGGCTTCCTTAGCTGTGGCCAACAGAGTTCCTTTCACGGCCTTTTTCCATCATTCCTTGTTGTTGATGATTGTTTCCTGCTGAAAGACTGCACTTCCCAGCTTCCCTTGCAGTCATTTCTGCCCCTTTATAAGGGGCTGCATACCATCTTCTGTAGGCATTTTGGCCACCCGCACACATGGGTGATGAAAGAGGCCCCTCACTGTGAATAAACATGGACTTGCCTAATGTCAGTTGAAGCCTCTCTTCCTTCCCACCTTTTGTCTCTCTACAGCTTCCTTTAATAATCTAACATAATGGTGTGGAAACCTGGGGTGAGAAAGCTGAACACCTCCCCCCCCCCCCCCGCCGCCCCCACCACCACCACCGACACATCTCCTTGACTCTCATGTGCTCCTCAGCCCTGGACCTGAAAGGGCCATGTGGGTCCACCTGTCTCTCAGGCAGCATTTTCTTTCTCTATCTGTCTCGGTCCTTTCTCTCTCACCCTTCTGTTTCCCCCTGATTCAGTCTGACCTTCTAAGTGGGAAGCCATGCTGCTTTTGACCAGAACACACGTGCAACATAGCAAAACACCTGGACAAGGTAATCCATTAGACCTAACTCAGGGGCACTACAATTAGGTCTGGGGTTCACTGGAGCGCCATCTGTATTGAGACGTGCTCAGTCTAAGACTCCAACACCTTTCTACTGGCTAAGACTGGTCAAGAATTCCTGGAATTCTCCACTGGCTCATAGCTGAAAATTGAGAACCTTCCATAGACCCTGCGATCTTAAGAGCTGGGATTGTAGAGATTGTTAGCATTCTGCCACTCCAGCTGCATGACCACACATGCGCAGTTTAGTACCTAAGCAAGGGATCTTACATCATCAGTGCGCTCGTGATTGCACAAATGCGTGTAGTGTAATCACGCAATCAGCGCATGCGTGGTGTAGCTCTGTAAGCCCACCTGCGCATGTGCAGGGGAATCCTTAAAAAACCGGACACATTCCTCCCTCCTCTTCTGCTCTGCCCCAGGCCTGGCCACGCTCTCTTCTGCCCCCCCCTCCTTTCCACCTAACAAAGCTCTGATACTGGGTTTTGTTGTGCCTCGTGACTTTTCTCTCACGGTAACCAGCACCACATTTAAAACCAACAGACATGCACCCTCCCCACTTTCCAGGCCTGTTTGACGGAATCCAAGGCCACTCCAGGAGCTTGATTTGACCCTTGTTTTTGCCTTTGTCCCTCATATACTCCAAATTTTCGGTAGAATTGGAACCAGGGACTCTCCTTCACCTTTCCATGCAAACCTGGTCACCACTGACTCAAACGTTTGATTTTTAATGTCTAAACCGATTTAGGCAACTCTCTGCAAGATGGAATACTACTGCGGTCCAAGGCCCCTGCCCCACAAAACTCAAGTTCACTTTACTTTTCCTCCAGGCCCTGGATTAAAACCATGCTCAGAGGTGAGAGCTGCAATGCCCATCGCCGTTTCTGCTGGGTCGCCAACTTGTATCTATTCCTAACTGAGGTAGTATAGAACCCTTTTGCTTCATGCTTTTGGCCTACTTCTTCTTCTATCCCTCCAAGTCTAAAAAATCCTGCTTGTATGTATAGTTAGCATTCCAAAAATACATAGTATATCAAAATCTGTAAGTGTGATTTTAAAAGGCAGTGTCAGAATATGTAAACTTGGTTTTAAAAGGCTCCAAATTCCAAACAGAAAAAGTTAGCTGAAACTCTATAACATAAAATGATTAATAGTAAAAAGTCTATGTGCAAATAATCTGAATTTGCTACAGCATACTATGTATGTAACTTGGATTCAATTCTTGTTTAGGAAATCAGTGTGTGCCTGATGGGCTCGCCTTGGAGTACCATGTGGCTTGCAGCCATCTCGGCGGGTGACCTCATCAGGATGAAAGCATGCCATGGGACTTTACCGCCATCTTGTTAAGGTGATCACGTGGCATCCCTCTGCTTGTCATTGTATCCCTGTTTTTAGACTAAGAGAGGCAACGCTAGGCTTCCAAGACGGTTGGTTTTAAAATTAGCTCGTATAAAAGCTGTGATATTTTTGCTATCTTCATTAAGCTTTAGCTATTTGGAGAAACTTAGTTATATAAAAAAAAAAAAAACCCGGCATTTTGTAAAAATTCATTACAAAAAGATCTTTAATTCAAGAATTATAATCTTTTAAGGCTCAAACTTAGCAGGGATAAAATTGTAAAATCCTAATCTTATAAAAGGTACCAACTCATAAACTGTTAGAGATAATTAGGGATGTACAAATTAATGATCAATCAAGATTAGTACAAATGTAATTGATTTACTGGGACAAGCTTGGACAGAAGACCAATTTTTATCTCCCCATCATACAATATTCTGCATATGTTGTCAAAATTAAGTCTAAAATGAGTAAATTAAAACAGGTTTAAAGTAAACAAAGTTTGTTTAATGTAGAATAATATTCAAAATCAGGTATATAAAAATTGGTTATGACAACTGAGTGATTGAGCAAATGGTTAAAATTACAATACTTGCATAGAAGGACACTCCCAGGCTCAGGAAATCCCCTTGGATGGGGCACAAGTCATCCCACCAGGGTATTGTGTACAAGCCTCATTACAGGACAAGGATGCATGGGAAATGTGATCTGCCAGAAGTCTGCTGCTTCTGCCTCCAGCTGCGTAGACCTGGCCAGCTCTGACTGTAGCCCTGACAAGCTTTAGCCATGTAGCCAAATCAGAAAAAACAAACAAACAAACAAGCAAACCCCCTCCTCCTTGTGTAAAGATGTATTATTCCTGATGTCCCACATGACAGAGGGATGGATTCTCTTGCCCAATGGAGGGTCTTAGTTTTCACCCACATCCTAACTGCCTCAAACAACAGAGATGCAGATAGCAATGACTTTGCCCCAAATGTGTCCCAAACTGACATATGGGGTTTCTGTGAACAGGGGAAACTTGTACTTAAGCCCACCACCTACCTGGTATGAGACCTGCTAGTTCAATTGGTCATGCCCTTTACCCTATCATTCAGTTCTTCCTCTTAGCAAAAGCTAATTTCAGGATCTATCCCCTAACCATCCATGTTTCCTCATTTCCCCCCCAACATAATATTATAATTAATTATTTGGGAATTTCATAAACTGTATCCCACACATTCACTTTCCATTCCTCCCAGATCCACCCTCATACACACACACACACACACACACACACACACACACACACACACACACACAAAAGAAAAAATACATCAAGTCCAATTTGTGTGCCCATATACTCATTGGAGCATGGTCAAACTCTCAGTGGCCAGCCCCTTAAGGAAAATAGAGTCCTTCCCCATCCATCGCCAGAAGCCATCAACTGTGAGGAGCTACACTTCAGCATCTTTACCACAATTTTTAAGGACTCTCTTCAATAGCTTCTTGTCTGGGCTGTTTCTGTTTTGTGTGGGGGGGGGGAGGTTGTCACAGAAGCCTTCAAAGTCTCTCAGTCTCAGTTATGAGTCTGAAGCCATCGATTCCACTGCAAAAGAACCTTCCCTGCCCATAGCATCGGCGGCAGCACAGGTCAGGGACATCAACATGGTTTCCTGAGACAGCTCGGGTTACAGACATCAACATGGTTTCTGGTGGCAGCACAGGTCACAGAAGTCTTTCAAGGAGACTTTACTCAGAAAACGAACCATTCTTCATCTTGGATGTGTTGTTGTTACTGAGAACCAGGGTGATCTCACGGTTGGGCAGCATGTCCAGGGGCAGGGCCTGCACGAGCTCCAGGCTGCTGTACACCACCTTGCCCTCCACACCAGCCACCCTGCTGATACCTCAGGCACAACCGTTGTGTTTGCAGCCACCCTGGTGTCTTCACCCCCACACCATCTCTTTCCTCCTGCCTGCCTGCAATCAGTTCCCGGGAACCCAGTGCCTTCCCAGTGCTAATTTCCAAACCCTGCTCAGCTAGGCCCCAACCATCTCCCTACCTCAGCTGTAGTGCCCCACCCCCATGTCTCCCCAATGAAGAAGGATGCCAGATATTCTGTCATCAAACTCACAGCTTTGGAAAGTTTTTCAGAATACCCAAGTGGTGTCTTTGACAGTTGATTTTATATCTGTAGATTCAACAACTGATTCTATTAAGTGATGTCCCAAGACTTTAGATTGTAGCTGGAGAATTTCTCTCTAGCTCCCGCCAAGTCCCCTCAGTCCCGGAGCCCACTTATAAAATAAACACACAGACTCTTACAGTATTTAAACTGCTTGGCCATTAGCTCAGGCCTATCATTGTCTAGCTCTTACTCTTATATTTAGCCCATTTCTATTAATCTATACTTTGCCACGTGGCTTGTGGCTTATCAGTACCTTACATCTTCCTTGTCCTGGCGGCAAACCGCCATGCTCCCTGCCATGATGATAATGAACTGAACCTCTGAAACTGTAAGCCACCACCACAATTAAACGTTTTCCTTTGTAAGAGTTGCCTTGGTCATGGTGTCTCTTCACAGCAATAGAAACCCTAACTAAGACAACACCAAGTCTATTTTAAATAGAATGATGTTAAGAAATACGGTTACCACAGTCACCGGGTGGTGAACTGGAGATTTGTCCATTGGCAGAAGGAGGAAAGAGTTGGCTTTAGCCTTCTTTGTCAGTTAAGTTTGTTACATGTGTGTTATTTATTACATATTTGACATGACTGACTGATTTCATCTTTCATTTGTTGGTTGAGTGTATGGAATGAAATGCAGAGACTTTTGTTAAGTTTCTGTTAATATGGTTAATTTTAGAAAATTTTTGTAAAATGAATAATTTACTTTTGACAAGGCAGTCATTGTTTCTGTGAGTATACTCTTTAAATTAGAAATTGAAAATTATGGGAATACAACAGAATTAAATTGTCTCTTCATGCATCCTGATATTTACTATATAATCTTTGAATACAGGTATAACAATTTGATGTTAACAAAAATATGTATTAAGTCATGTTTTCAAATGCTAGATGTGGTCATTTAAGGTAATAGTCCCAAATTTTACAAATTTTAACCTTAGCAAATTGTTTCCAACCAAAAATGTATTTTATTTGAAATACTATGTTTTTGTTCATTAAATAATAGCTGGTATTGTCAATATTTAAAACAAAATAAAAAGTCCATCATACTTGAAAACAAGGACTGTCACTTATACGCTTTCTGTTCAGATTCATTCCTTGCGCACTGACTCTGACTGACTTCTTTTACAAAGCCTCCAGGTCCTTGTGCCTTATGCAGGAGTCTGATGTAACAAACAGCTAATTACAGTCACCTCATCCTTCTACAGAACTCTGGTGTATGGCCCGGCCAGTTGTACAATTGCATTTAACTCATGTTAATCATGATATAAAAGTTTTCCTCATGTAACTTTGTCTCTTCATATTCCCCCAAAAGTTGTGCAGTAACTACCTCCTGACTTGTGTTCTGGATCTTTGCCAACTGTTAAGTTTTGTCAAGGCCTCTAGGATGGACCCTCTTCTGAGGCACTCTAACTGATGTCGCCTTTCTGTCAGCCTTGAAGCAGTTACCAAGAGACTGATGTCCCCGAGCCCCAGAAGCAGTTCAAGTGACCTCTGAAAGGGGACTAATGTGCCATGGCCATCCACCTCATCCCTCTGCTTGTCACTCTGGACATTGGTTTGGGGACCTCTCGGTCTCTCCAGCTCAGCTTGATATCCTTCAGGACCAGCTGGCCTCCTGCCTGCTGCAATACTCCAGTTTGAAAGGACTAGATTTGACCACTGCTAAGGACGGATGTGTGCCCTCTTCTGTGAACATGCTGCTTCCAGGCCGACAAATCCTAACTGGATTAAAATGGGCCCAAAAGAGACAGCCGGACAAAAATTCCTTCTGGTTCTCCCCACTCTGGCTTCTCCCCTGGATCACTTCTTTAATCCTCGCTGTCTTCATACTTAAGTTTTTACCCTGTCTTTTAAATATTTTTCTTACTGAACTTCCCCCTATACCCAAACAAAATGTCCCACACAAGTGCTCCTAATGACTTTCAAGCTCCATGTGTTCCTGATACATCTGCAAAAAGACCTTTTAGATGCTGTAGAGAAACTCTGCCTAAAGAGACCTTCACTCCTGTCACCCAGGGCCAGATACACTTCCTTACATTGGTCCTCTGTTTCCTCCTGTTCCCTTCCTCTGTACCTCCCTGCTACTTCTGCTAGCTCGTTTGGGTACAGCAGTCTTGGCAATGGGACCAGTCACTGTCACCTTGAATCAACTCTATGCCCACTTCCTCTCACACACCCACTCCATTTCTCCCTCTCCTTCAGCCTTCCCAGAAAATCTGTCCATTTCACTCCACAACAAGTCATCTACATACAACCCTCTAATAAATGTTCCCAAGTCTCTTCAGGAATTCAAGAGGCCTGATTCATCACAGCCAATCAAATTAAGATTCTGCCCCTGCTACATGACCAGAGGACCCCCTCTTCAATGGACCCAGAACTACCCACTCTGACAAAGATCCCCCTCAGCAGAAAACAGCTATAATGTATAGTGGTATTTTATTTGTGCTGAAATGTGATTTTTATTTGTATGTTAATAAATAAAGTTGCCTAGGGGTCAGAGCTATTAGCAAGCCATAGGGAAAGCCAGGGCAGTGGTGGTGCATGCCTTTAATCCCAGCACTTGGTAAGCAGAACTAGGTAGATCTCTGTGTGTTCAAGGATACAGCCAGCATTGGAGACACACGCCTTTAATCTCAATACCAACCATAGAAGACCTGGAGGTCTGTACAGACCGGCAGTGACGAGGCAGTCACGTAGTTGGGTTTACAACCAATGAGAAGGAAGAACAAGAACTCTTTATAAGACAAACGCACAGGAAGTAACTCCCTTTTCGGAGAGGTCTCTTGGCGGGAGAGGCTAGCTGGCGGCAAGCGGGTAAGTCTCTTAGCTCTGACCTCTTGGGCTTTTATCTTTACATTGGCTCTGTGTCTCTTATTTAATAAGACGGTTGGTTACATCTACAATAATGCCCTACCCCCATTTTTATACCCTCTCAGAGTTAGGAATGAGGTTTCCTGCTGAAATACTACACGTCAAAGTTTCCCTTGCTGACGACAGAAGTTATTCCCACCCAATAAAGAGCCACATCCCCTCTTCTTCTGTGGGCATTTTGGTCATCTGCATACATGGATAACTAAAGCGCCCACTTGTCTGAATAAATGTGGTCCCACCTAAGGCCAGACCCGGTCTCTCTTCCATTCTGCCTTCCATCTCTCTACAGCTGCCCTTAATAATCCAACAGTCACAAGAAAAAGCCCTCATGTTTGTGCATGCGTCTTTGGTTCATGTGTCTCTGCTCTTCCCCAGTCTGTAGTTCCAGAAGAGAGGGGTACTGTCTATCCTGCAAATTTGCTGGACATTCCAAACTTTGCAGGCTGTAAGGCATTCTTCATGGCTACTAAATTCTCACAAGCTGAAGAACTATGCCAGGGGCACTAGTCTGGGTTTTCTTGTCTTTTTCCAGTTCTGGGAATTAACTTAGGGCCTCATACCTGCAGCCTACATTTCCATCCCTGATCTAGTCATTTTTTTTTCAGATTTATTTTATTTTACATGTAGAAGTAGTTTGCCTTCATGCATGTGCATGCATCACGTGTGTGCATTGCCCATGAAGAGGAAGGCATTGGATTCTCAGACTGAAGTTACAGATGGTTGTGAACCACCATATGAGTACTGAGAGCCAAACCCTGGTCTCTGCAAGGACCATAAGTGCTCTTAACTCCTGAGCCAACTCCTCAGCCCCTAGGTGTTTTTATTATTTAAGTCACTCTTTGTGGGTGATGATAGAGCGCCTCTCCTGTGAAAGCATATCCCTGAGGGGTTACAGATAATCCTGCTCTACCTCACTTGACCATCCTAGAGAAGAGTGTCTGTTAGGAAGATGTCTCACCTTGAGCGGGAATTTTAGGAGGGAAGCCATGAGCTATGTGCTGCAACTCATTCCACCCCCTCCTGCTGCCTCTAGAAAGGGTCTCAGCCATCTTTGTCTCTAACAGACCATTCACCTTCCCTTGAGAGACAGTCTGCTTCTTACTGTGTGCACTATAACCACAGTTCTGTCTGTTGACGGTCTCTTACCTCTTTTCTGCCTCCTGTCCCTTTAAGCGGCCTCCATTCTCTAACAGGTGGGAGTATTGCCTTTAGTAGAACAGTAGGAGATGCTTTTCATCACGAAGAGGGTTGTTGACTGAAGTGATCAGTTGTATCAGTTATCTCTAGTTGTCAATACGTCCATCTTTTTCTATTTATTTTAGTAAGTGGCCAATTCTTACATATTTCTTCAACCTTCTTTACAAGAGTGAGATTTAAAAACAGAAAAGGCAAAAAGAGAAGTGAAGCTGGTGTGTTTTGAGCACAGTGGGATCTGTCTCCGCTTTTTGAAGTGTGTGTGTGTGTGTGTGTGTGTGTGTGTGTGTGTGTGTGTACCATGTACGAGCGGCACCACAGAAGCCAGTGAAGGTCATCAGATCTGGAGCTGGAGACACAGGCAATTTGAAGCTATCCCATGTGGGTTCTGGGAATGGAATCTAGGTCTTCTGCAAGAGCAGAATGTGCTCTTAACCAATGCACCAGCCATCTCTCCAGCATCCCTGCCCTCCTCTTGGATTTTGGTGAGCTTAACTTGGGGGGGCTAGAGTGTCTGAAGGCTGCCTAAGCCACCCTGGGCTGGTGGTTTCCAGAGCTTGTCATCTCACACTCAGGAAGACTGAGAAAGAAGCCGAGGAGGAGATTTGTTAGGAGACTGAGGGAAACATTGAGAGGGGGAGGGTCTCCAAGGGAGGAGCACTGCCTTGTGGGCCTGGGGGATCTTATGTAGGGGTAGTATGGAGACTGAGGTCACCTTCTGTAGAGCTGGGCACTTCGAGATGCTTCATGGTCCAAGTCAGCAGGGAGCCACACACCTTTTCTATGCTTTCTCAGCCCAGCTAAGGAGTTCCTCTCCTTTCAAGGGAGAGGTTACTTTCGTGTGCTGCATTTCTGCCCAATGATCCACCATGGGCCCTGCCCTTACTCTTAAAGGGAGCTATCTCCTGTCTCAGGGCTTTGTGTAGAAATCCTCAAGGGGACTTAATCGACAGGGCTATTTGACTCTTTGCCTCACCTTTCTTCTCTTTTTTTACTCAGCACGTGGATATGTTGCTCCAAGCTGCAGCAGCCATATTGGATTGCAAGGCCGTCTTAAGGGCGTGACTCAGTACTAAAACTGGACCAATAACAAAACCAGAGAACCTTGGGTCCTGGAGGAACAGGCACAGCCATATCCTGTTTTAGCTACTCCAGATAGGTTTGGGGAGAAAAAGGTAGAAATGATCATTACATTCTGAAGCCACTGGTGTCCGGCCTGTTTCCAGAAGCCAAAAAATTCCTGAGGAGACCATCCATCAAATGAATAAACCCAGATCCTGCCACCTTGCAACTTCCTGAGGAAGACACAGAGGACCCAGGGAAGGAAAAACCACCAGGAATCATCAATCCAACTGCATCCTGAAAACAACTGTCCTAGGAACACAGGTAGTTAATGATTCATAGTTTCCAGTGCAAGGCTCACACTCTTCATGACAAAAGACATCTTCTGTTACTGTTCTAAAACAAGTTTAGCATCAGCCAGATCATTATTTTTAAACAAGTGTGTGCATGCAAATGCGTGTTTGAATGTGTGTCCAGGTGCACATGCCCACATGCATACAGCATGTATTTAGAGTCAGAGGATGACCTCAGGTGTCATCCCTCAGAAATGCAGCCCACCTCCTTTCGAGGCAGCTTCTTGCATTGGTCTGGAGCTCCTGTTAGGCTGCACAGCTGGCTAGCAGGCCCTAAGGCTCCTCCTGCCTCTGCCTCTAGCCCTAGGATTGTGTGTGTGCTGGAGTCTGGCATTTCTAGAAGGATTCTGAGATGGACCCCACCCTCTGTGATGTATACCATGAAGTTTGCAGCTTTTTGTACATGAAATCATCTTGGTTTAAATAGAAGTGAAAGGTGACATTAAATGATCATGGTGTATGCCAGGTGCATTGTGTACAACCTTTCCTCTGACCCTCAGCATAGTCTGTGAGGTTGACATTGGGCACACTGTCGATAAGGAAACAGGGTCAGGAAGGTAAGTGCCTCTCCTGGGGTCTCTCAGACACAAATAAGATTGGATTAAACCTCTCAGCCTCTGCATGCTGTGCTCTGACTCTTAACCTCATCTGCCTCAAGGGCCACAACTGCTAGTGTCTTCAGTGTGTGGCTGATACCTCCCCAGGTCCGCTTCTTCATGGAGTTTATCATTGGAAACTTCTTGTGGGTTGAATTTTACCCCACAAATGATACACAGAAGTCCAAGCTTCCTGTAGGAATGTGGCTTTACTTGGAAACAAGATATTTGTGGTCATAATTAGTTTAGACGAAGCCATATTAGAGTAGGGAGAGTCCTAACCAGCAACAACTATCCGTCCAAAAGGGAAATCTGGGTCCAAAGACAGATATAAGGGGACATCATATGAAGATGGAAAGGGATTGAAATGTGTCTCCAAGCCACAGAAGGCAGCAGATGCCAGGCAGCCTCCTGGGGCTGGAAGTCACTAGGAAGGAAAGTCCCCAAGAGCCTTTGCAGTTGACAGAGCCCTGCTTACACCTTGGTTTCAGGTTTTTGGCCTTCGGAACTGGAACTGCGTAACTGGTGAGAAGAACTCTGCCGGATCAAGTTTCTGTATCTGTGGCTATTTGCTGGAGCAGTCCTGGGGAACTAACAGGAAAGTTAGGCTGGCTTGGCTTCAGCAGTTAACATATGTCTGGTTGGGTGTTCTGTGCCATACTGTCTGATAAGAGTTGGACACTGGCCAGAGTGGCTGCTCAGTTGTCCAGTACCTGCCCCTGCCCATCCCAGAAATGCACTGGGAAGCTGAGAGAGACAGAGTCGCCAGACGGGGTGAGAGAGTAAGAGTCAGTGCGGTGAGTGCCAGAGACCGAAGAACTGAGCTGGGCCAGTAAGACGTGAGCGAAACAAGTTTCCTGCACAGAGATGCAGGAGTCCCATCCCTGACCTGGGGAGAGCTAAAGAGATGCGTCTGCCAGTTGCCCAGAACAAGGCCATGAACAGTAAACCAGCTTGGTCCTGTGTTTAGGTTCTGAGCATCTGCTGCATTTGGACCAGCTAAAATCTGCTGAGTAGAAATTGGCTGCAGTGTTTGATTTTGTGCAATACCAGGGGTATTGTTAGTGAGTTCAGTAAAAGGGTCCAGTTAACTGAAGCAAATGCTTAGAATCATGGGGGCGACCATGACTGCAAAGGTACACTCCGAAACGTACGAAATCACTAGTGAGCAAAAGAAGCCCAATGGATGTTCTTGTTGAGACGAAACTGAGTAGAGGGGAGAATGGGTTGAATCGTGTCTCCAACTTGCTTCCTTGTTGTCTGCCTCAGCTCACACTCTGAGCAACTTCACTAAGGCTTGAACTTTGGCTTTACAGCATCACTCACTCTGCGAGAAGCAGAAACACAACTGGTCCATTCCACTTAGAGACTTTGCAGGACAGATCAACACTTGGGCATCTTTTTTGCTTTTCTGACACCAGGCCCTTCCCTCTCTGTGAGGAACCTTCTCAAACACTAGGATTTAGCCACCCACTCCCCAGTCCCCTGTTGTTGTTGTTGTTGTTTTGTTTTGTTTTGCTCTTCATGTGTGCATGGTGTGTCTGTGTGTGAGAGAGAGACAGAGACAGCACACACACACACACACACACACACACACACACACACACACACACGTGTACGTTTGCATGTATATGAAGATGCAGGTATCCATGGGACAGAAGAGGACTTGGAGTGTCTTATTCTATCACTCTCTGCCTCATTCCCTTCACACAGGGTTTCTCACTGACTCGAGTCAGGCTGGCAGCCAGCAAGCCCCAGGGATTCTTCTGTCTCTGCCCACTTCAACACTGGAGTTACTAGCGTCACAGCCCCCCAGATTTTTACACGAGTCTGGGATCCAGACTGGGCCTTCACGCTTATGTACAAGCGTCCTTCCCCACTCGTCCATCTCCCCACCTCCCTAAGCCCGTGTTCCCCCGGTGGTCATGTGACCAAGGCTGTCCAACCATAGTCCTCCACCTTCCTGTGACGACGATCAGCTCCAGAAGAGGAAGTGATTCATCTGGGACTCCCTGTATCTCATGCAAATCAGCAGACCTGTTTATTGATGTTTCTCTTTTCTCTAAGGGCACTAGCTGTGAGACTGTACACATGAAACTACTGTGATCTTGTGGCCTCTGTGAGGAGCAAACAGGCTGAGAATTAGGTCAACGGAGATGAAAGATGACAGAGGATGGTGGGAGAAAGGTAGATTCCTTGATCCTGGGCATCTGAATTCCACCCTTGACCTTTGAAGTTACCTGAGCCACTTTGAAGAACCCTGAATAGTAGAGGTGTCCTCCTTTGCTGAATCCGGGCGAAATTCATAATCCAAGGCACCCAGGAGGTGCCATAAGAAATCAAATCACTTCTGACAGCCATAAACACTGCCAGTCCTGGGGGAAGGGTAGGGGTGGGGGTGCTGTGGAAAAGAACTCCTCAAACTACAACACACTCAGGTGAGACAAGAATACTAGATCTTAACTTCAGGTGTCTCTCCTACATATCTTTAAGTTTAAATGTATGAGTATTTACTTATTTGTTTGTTTGTTTGTTTGTTTGTTAGGGGGTAGGTAGTAGGTACCCACAGACCCCAGCAAGTGTGGAGGTTAGAGGACAACTTTGGAGAGTCAGTTTTTAGGTCCCAGGGACTGAACTCCGGTTATCAGGTTTGGCAGCAAGTGAATTTACACTCAGAGCCATCTCACTAGTTCTTAAATAAATAAATAAATAAATAAATAAATAAATAAATAAATAAAGCCAAGTAGTCTTCAGACAACATATCCATGTTAGGATATAGGCTTGACCCTTAACACATGATTTAATGTTTAAGCCAATGTAGTTAACCCACACACACAGAGAGAGAGAGAGAGAGAGAGAGAGAGAGAGAGAGAGAGAGAGAGAGAGAGAGAGAGACTCATTTTCTTGAAGCGGCAAGCATATTGAAAGGTTTTCTGCATTACTTTAAATGGCCAGGCTATAAAAACACTTTTAAGGAAATGTAATCGTAAGGCTCCCAAGGAAGCAATAAAGCAGAGCCAGGCTTTAAAGCAATTTTGGAGCACCGTGAGAGCAGTTGTGAAGCATTGTGAGCCACAATGAAGAGTGCAGGAGGGTTTGTGATCAACGTGTTAAACTGTGTGCAAATTCACTTTTCCATTTCTGTAAGTGCTTCAAGACAGCATGTTCTCTTAGGAAGTTAAATGTTCCCTGCACAATACTGATTGTGTTCTTAATAACAAAAACTTACATCCACACCGGGCATGTGTGTATAACCCATAACCCTAGCATTCAAGAGGCTGAGGCAGCCTGAGCTACAGAGTGAGATTCTATCACAAAAATAAATGCATACATAAATATTTTAAAAGTTACACCTGAAACTATACTAGTCTAAAATGCTAGACAAATATTAGCAATGTAAATCCCAACCCACAGTGTATGTAAGCCTCCAGAATTCTAAGTTGACATCAGCGTTTTGCCCACATAACGATGAAACTGAATCACCACATCCCCGTGTCAAATAATGGCATCTAGACCGGTGCTTCCCCTGTGAAAAACCAAGTCAGAAACAGTCATTTCTCCAAAGAGCTAAAACCCTGTCCATTGAACAAACAACCACACTTTCCTGCCTTAAGACAGCCTGAAAATTCAGAAATAAAATCCGAATTGCTTGTATATAATTTCGGTGTTTTCCAGCACCTAAACAAAAAGGTCTCAATAGCATACAGAGTACACCGAAGCAAGGCAAGTTAGCTTCGTTCTGATCAAGAAAATCAAATACACTGCAAATTTCTTTCTCAAACAGGAACTTCTCAGAACTAAATCCAGGGCTGAATAAATCACAAGGTGGTGTTTCCAGACATTTTTATTACTGTGAAATCAAACCTTGAAAATGTCCAGCAGTCACTATGTTTTATGGTGCTTAAGCAGCTCCATCACTGGCATGGGATGTCTTAAAGAATGCTGCTCAGTTCCCAGTCAGGAGTTCATTCACAAGGCTGAAGTTCATCCTCCAGAGCTCAGTGTGGGAGAAGTCAAGGCTAGAGGTCAGAGGGCACAACTGAGGGGCTGTTGAGAAGATTGTCAAAAATATGAATGTTAGCTGGACATGGTGACACACACCTGTAATGCCAGCGTTCAGGAAGCACAGGCAGGGGGACTGTTGTGGTTGCTGCAGGTTCAGCCCACTCTACACAACGTGTTCCAGAGATCCTGTCTCAAAAAACAGTTGTCTTTCAGGGGCTCTGCTCCCTGCACAGCATGGTCATGGGCATCTTACTCAAAACAGACAATCCAGTATCCACCAGTGGTGAATGGGTACAAAAACCCACTGAGACAGGAAGGGAGGTCCAACAGCTGGAACAATATGGACGAACTTTGAGGCAATTCTAATAAGTGAAATAAGTCCTTCACAGAGACAAATACTGTAGGATTCCATGTGAGATTCAGGAACTGTCCATTCACAGGGACAGGAAGTAGACATATGGCTAGCAGGTGCTGGGAGGAGGGGGGGAACTGTTTAATGGGTATAGAATGTGCCTGTATCCTCTCTGTTAGCCAATTGCCACCATGCAGGAACTGGGCCCAGTATTATATGCATATATTTCAAAAGAAATCTCAAAGTCACAGTTTTTAATAAGACATCCTTTTCTTCTTTAAGTTGGTGCTAAGTTTTTTAGGTACTTCAAGTCAAACAAAATGTGTGCACAAGCCTCTGACGTAGATGGTAGGTTAGCAACTGTTGGTCCCAGAGAGAAAACTGAGCCCTGACACATCAGTGGGTGCCGCCAAGCACTTCCTGTCTGTGAAGACCATTTCCTGTTGGGGATGTCATTCTCCTTCATGAGAGGGGGCACAGGCATGTGTCCCGACCACAACCTTACTCTAGACTATGAACTCGTGGCAAGGGGGATTTGATGAGCGTGTGTTGTTTCGTTTTGGTTTATATTGAACGTGAGCCTCTGAACTCGTTTTGGTTTTTTTACACTTATGTCTTCAGGGGCACCACTCTGTATCTATGGAGGTCAGACAACAACTTGGGAGTCTGTTTTCTCCGTTTACCATGTGGGTCCCAGGGATTGAACCATCAGACTTAGCAGCGAGTGCCTTTCCACTGAGCCGTCTTGCCGTCTCCTGGACCACTCCATACAGCGTGTAAGAAGAGGCCGTTCATTCATCGGCTCGTGTAATAGATTCTCACCTGAGTCTCAACACTGAATGACTGTCCCAGTGAGGAACGGAAAGTAACAAAATGCAGGCAGCATTTAGCTAAGGTGACAGACAGCATCTGAGAGCTTTGTACCCCAGCTCTTACAGGTAAGGGAGCCTGAGTCTTACAGGAAAACAATCACTTTTTATTTCCTATCTTATGAAGGTGAGGTTGGAAGTAGAGTAAAGAAAATAACTTCTAAGTAACGAAACACCTCAGAATAAACTCATCATCAAATGCAACTAAAACACATCTATTAGATAATTGAAAAATTATCTGCTCTTCAAAATAACCAGGTTTTTAAAGTTTACTCTGTACTGTCCAGACAAAACAAATATCTGAGAATAACCACACAATTTGAATTAATATTGTCAATTCGATTTCACAGGTTGATATGTGCTCAGTATTGCCATGTCATAGAGGATTAGAAACAGGACCTGTGTCTATCCCCAGTCCACAACTTAACTAATTCTAGCCTCTCCCCTCCCTCCCTTATTCCTCCTTCCCTTCCCCTGTCTGCTTTTCTAATAAACTATCTTAACTGGCTTGATTTCAGTTCTAAAACTGAGCAGCACTTCATTCCACAGCGCGGGAGTTCCCTCAACTCACATTTCCTGTAGCGCAGCAAGGAAAACCGGCAGGAAGGAGCTCAAGCCCAGAGACAGTGTGACCTTCTCGTGGCTCCCCGGCTGGCTTTGTGGAGGAAACCGTTTGTGCTTGACAACGCTCAGAGGTGGCTTTGATGGACCTAAGATACCAGAGTTGGCAGAGATGCCGGAGGCCCACCTGTGGCCTTCACCTTCAGATTCTGTCCTCACTGCTCAGAGAAGTCACCTGGGCTCAGTTAAGAGCTCTGTCCAAAAGCATATGATTAACAAAAGGCTGGGAACCCAAGTCCACTTCCAGGATGACCCTTCCTGCTGCACACACACTCACACACACACACACACACACACACACACACACACACACACTACACACACACGCTGTAGAGCCCTGCACTGTGCCATGGCAGCATACACCCTTTCCCAATCATTTGGGGCACCTCATGACACCTTGCCCCGGACAGGTTCTGCCCAACCCACCAGATGTTTGAGATTCAGCTTTTAGGTTTACGGAAGGTCAGGAGCAAGGTCAAGGGGGAGAAAAGCAGGGGGGGCCAGCTTCCTGTTTCCTGACACACCTAGCAGTGCCCACGCTCTGGGGGGGTCACTATGGGTCCAAGACCTGGTCTTTAGTTTTGTACATTGAGGAATTTGATTTTATCTGATTGCTCAGGGATGATGACGCTCTGGGGGACAGGCTCGCACTGACCAAACACTCAAGACACTGATTGATAAAGCAGACGGCCGGTTTGCTCAGGCACAATGAGAAGCATGTGAGGTGGGTCAGGATGTGCTCTTTGGCTCTGAAGCCTCTCAGAAGTCAAACCAAGAAGAGGAGACCTCTCTGTAAACATGTGCTCTGTGCTGCCATGTCGCTGCCTATGGATAACGTGAAGAGGTGAGACTCATTCTGATCCTTTACCTACATGGCCTCATTTAATCTCTTCAACCCTGTGGGGCAGGTACTGGTGACAGTACCTTTTAAGAAATGTGGGTTCCAAAGGTTAAATAACTTGTCTATCACGAACCTGGCATGCCACCTCCAGGACGCTGGTCCAGATAGTGAGATCACAGCACTCACACCCTTTGCCGTCAGTGACTCCATTGAGGAGGCTTTAACGATCCCCTGGTCAAAAGCGTCCCCGTGACTTCCATGTTCCCCTCGCTCCTCCAGCTTTTGCTGTATGTGGAGCTGTTTCCCCAGAGATCTAATGCTGAGTTATACTAGAAAACCAAACCATGTCGTTGGAAGATTCTAGTCGTAAAGTTTCTTTACATTTATAGCTACTTTATTTATGCAAAATGTCTTCTCAAGCCACACCCACCGGGGCAGACACAGATAAACCCTATCTCTCTTACTGTGTTCCCCAATCCATCTTTGAGGAGTACCTAGAGCAGGGTTTGGGGCTCAACTGAGACCCAGCTGGCCTTCACCACACTCTACTGTCCTCCCTAACTCAGCGCTGCTGTTGTTAGGGGAACGGAGCTGCGGGACAAACTTGGTCTCTGAGCACCAGCTGCCCCCCTGTTTTTTGGGCCCTTCACCTTCCTGTGGGCACAGAGACAAATTTATCTGATTTGAAGTAAGCCAGTGAAAAGATAAGGCAGTTCTCTTTCTGTTTCCTGCCGTATTGGGATACAACCAAAAGTGTTGCTCAGCAGAGCCCAGGCAATGGCACACCTGATCTTTAATTTTCAGCCTCCAGAACTGTAGCTGACTAAACTTCTTCCTTACGATGCCCAACATCCAGTATCCACTACAGCAACATCCAGTATCCACTACAGCAA
>CABHPP010102253.1:40919-66206 GCA_902168425.1 Peromyscus attwateri
AACATCCAGTATCCACTACAGCAACATCCAGTATCCACTACAGCAACGCAAAATGGGTTGAAACAATGGGGGTCAATGACTCAGAAACAGCCAAGCATCTGTAGACAAGACAAGGTCCCTCCCTTGAGTTTGTGAGAAACATTTTGGGGGATATTCCACTCTTGAGAAATGTCCTGCTCTACATGTCTAGACTTCCCCTGGGTGGAAGGCAGACGTTTCCCGCCATAACTGGCGTCCAGGTGCAAGCATGTGAACTGAGTGGAGCAACAGCAACAACCTGGAGAAGTTCCCCTCAGAAAAGGGTGAGGTGGAGAAGGAAGCACTACCCACAATCCATCAGGATGGGAATCTGGGGAGGATGGCACGGACACCCAGCTTTCAGGGGCAGCAGCATTGGACAGCCCTCAGAAGGAGCCCACTTAAGTGGCATGATTTGTGTGTGTCCCTAGCTGCATGGCCTCCAAGCCTGACTCCTGAGCTCCTTCAGAGCCTTTATGTTTTGTTCTGCTTACAGAAGCTGTTGTTTGCATTTGGAAACCCCCAAACAGCATGCAACAGTAACAGCTGCATCAGCAGAGCAGAAGAGGAGAAGCAGTTTGGCCCAGGAGGGGAGGTTTTTCAGCCTATTGACTCACATTTTTAAATAAGTAAAAGAGGGACTGAAGAGATGGCTTAGTGGTTAAGAATGCTTGCTGCTGTGCGGAGGACCAGAGTTCAATTCCCAGCACCCACGTCTAGCTGTTCTCAGTTGCCCGTAACTCCAGCCCCAGGATCCTATGCCCTCACTAGCTTCAGAGGGAACCTGCACACGATACACACACACACACACACACACACACACACACACACACACACACACACACAATGTTCTACTCAGTACCAGAGCTTACGTGGACTCACCCTGTATCTGCAAGTGGAAACATTTGCTGGTTTAACACCACAGGACTCCAGCTTCCTGATTTATGAAATGCTTCAACACTAAGCAATGGTTTCCTAGTGGCTGTAAGTCCATTGTTGTATAATCAGGACACTTTACCCATTAGCTGGATAAGCTGGGTCTTAAGTCCTCCGCCCTGCGGAGGCTTTACCCAAAGCCTCTGTATAATTCACCAGTCATTTCTATGCCAGAGCAGTGCTGACTTCTGGTAGACAGCCTACAAGAACATCCCAAACCTTACCATCCTGCTAGACCAAACCACGAAGATAAGGTCGTCCTGCCCTGATTTTCTCAAACATTCCACCTTGCTGGTTTCTTTTCTCCTGCTGACGCCGTCTCTCTTAATTATGACTTATGTAGCACAGGCGATCAAGGCCTTTCCTAGACTTTGCATTTCCTAGCTGTTAAGATTTGTCGTGTACAAATAAAATGAAAGTTGAGGCCCCAAATCCTGGTTATGCCTGTCCAGTTACTTGACAGACACCTGGAAGTGTTCAGCGGTGCTACGGGTTGCCTTGGACGGTACACAGCCCATTTGCCGTTTCTCTGGCATTCCTGTCTGTTGTCTCTTGTCCCAGCTTCGTTTCTGCTGCTGTGATAAAATTCTCTGACAGAGCAGTGAAGGGAGCATGGGCTCACCTGGCGTACAATTGTAGGCTGTAGCCCATCGTTGCCAGTGAGTCACAGAGGCAGGAACTCGGTGTAAGTTGGCCACTCTACACCCACAGTCAAGAGCAGGGAGGAACGGATGCGCCCATGCTGCCTGCTGGCTTATGCTCAGCCAGCTTTCTTCACTGTCATCCAGGTGAGGACCCAGTCTGCAGAACAGTGCCATCCACAGGGGGGTAGGTCTACACCTCGGCTAACTCAGTGAAGACAATCCCCCACAGAGGTGCCCACAGGACAACCCAATGTCAACAGGCCCTCACTGACACTCTCTTCCCAGATGATTCTGAAAGCTGATAGTTTTCACATCACTGAAAACTGTACTGCCCTATCTCCAGTCCAGGACTCTCATGGAAGAAGGAAATAACCTCTCTCTAAGGACAGGCCTTGGCCTGACCAGACAGCTTGGCCACTGTGACCAACTGAGTGCTGAAGATGCTGTGACTATGTTGCTCTGATCGACATGCAGGACCCACAGGAAGGTGACCACTGAACTTTGCTTGGCGAAATGGTCCTTCAGGTTCCTGCTTCACAGAGGAAATTGCCAGACATTCTTCAGGACACAGAGAAAAGTGACTGAGAGACTCTAGGCCTGTTGGTTGAAGACAGGTGCCCCAACTTTACAGAGGAACATTAGGTGACTGTCCAGGCTGCCAGCTGTCTCTGTCTACTCTCGCAAGACTCCTGAAAGTTGTTTGCGTCCTTCTCCCATTTCTCAGGTAATATTACATCCTTCTGAGGTCTTTGATGTAGTAGAAGACTAGATAGTTCTAATTTCCTTAGTCATGATAAAAGATAAGTTAGATATGAAACCTTAGACTCACAAATATAGGATAGATAGAATATCTTATTTAATTTTGCCAAATACAAATAGACTAGATATTGTAACTGTAATTCTTGCTTGATAATTGTTCTGTTATATGTAATTTTACTATGTTAAAGTTAAAACCTTCTCTTTTGAAAAAAAGAAAAGGGGAAGTGCTGGGGATGCTGTGAATGTGTTGCTCTGATTGATTGATAAATAAAATGCTAATTGGCCAATAGCCAGGCAGGAAGTATAGTGTAGGTGGGATAAGGAGAGAGGAGAATTCTGGGAAGTGGAAGGCTGAGTCAGGAGACACTGCCAGCCGCTGTTGCCATGAGAAGTAAGATGTAAAGAACCGGTAAGCCACAAGCCAAGTGGCAACTTACAGATTAATAGAAATGGGTTAATTTAGGATGTAAGATCTAGCTCTCAAGAAGCCTGCCACGGCCATACAGTTTATAAGTAATATAAGTCTCTGTGTGTTTACTTGGGTCTGAGCGGGACTGGAGAAAACTCCAACTACAGTGAGAGCAGTAAGCATAGAATCCGGGGATTTTGCTGGACCTGTGGGGAAAGAGAAGCCCTCTGCTGAGGTGGCTCAGTGGCAGATGAGCCAGAGCTTTCTAGTGGCATCGTGGTATCATGAAACAAGAATCCACCTTAGAATGAGACCAATCCGGGGAATGGGGAGCCAAGGGATGGCAAGGGGTTGGTTTCCGGTGATATTATTTGAGAACCAGTTTGACTTTCTCCTTCACCCTCTTGAATTAGATTTCTATTTTCTTCCTAAAGAAAAACAGAGTACCAGTGACAGATGTTGATTCTTTTCATTTGAGATTTGATACAGATAACAAAAAATGGTCATTGATATGCAAATGTAGTTTGATTTTGAAATAATAATTTTCTGTTGTGAACTTCTTTCCCATGTGCATTTCATACCACTGTCCCTTGCTCAGGAAAAAGCAATGGGGGTAAACTATTCCTAAGATGGCCCCGTGAAACTAGAATTCACAGCCAGCCCAAAGGCAGGTCGTTACTTGCCGGCCAGCCTCCAAAAGCATGTGTGACTTTGGGTCTGAGGACTGGACTTGTGGAAATGGCTTGCTTATGAATGTGAGCAGGGGTTTCTCAGGGAGATCAAAGTCCCAGGCTTCAGCTTTATGGACTTGCTTGATCATTTGGGGAACCACATGTAAGCTGAAGAAACACATGGCAGGAGAGAAAGAGAAGCTAACTGGGCAGAGACCACGTGACCTCTGAAAAAGAAAATGACTTGCTCTTAGCCTTCCAGTGCTTGGGGGGGCCTGCAAGGCCCAGCTGCACTTGGATTCAGTCTTGGGGTCCTTCCTTGGAACAGCAGAACAGTGTCTAGAGACCATGTCTCCTCAGCGGCCTCCAGGAGTCAAGCCCTGACTTGCACTCACCACCACGTGCTGGAGGACACATTCTCTGACCTTCACAGCTTATAGTAGAAGGGGCTAGCGAGATCCTCCTGGGCAAAGGCATCTGCTTCCGAACCTAATGGCCTATATGACAGGAGAGAACTTGTCCCAAGCATCGCCCTCTGAGCTCCACAGGCAGGTTGTGGCACATGAGCCACCTGCTCCCCATACACACAAAATAATAGTGGTAATCATTACTGTTATAGTGAAGTCCATTTTCTCCAAATGTTTTGAGCAACATGCTAGCCCTTAGCTATGAGAAGACCCAATGGAAAACAACAATTTACAAAATGGTTAGCTTGAATTAGTGTGTGTGTGTGTGTGTGTGTGTGTGTGTGTGTGTGTGCTCGTGCATGCATGTGAAGAGTAGAAGTCATTGTGAGATGTCTTCCTATTGTTCCCAACACCCTCGTTTTTTAAAAAAAATTATTATTTTATGTATATGGGTGTTTTGTCTGCGTGTATATCTGTGCCTTATATTTGTGCCTGGTGCCCACAGAGGCCAGAAGAGAGTGTCAGAGCCCCTGGAACTGGGATTAGGATGGTTGTGAGCTGCCATGTGGGTGCTGGGAATCAAACCCAGGTCCTTTGAAAAAGCAACCAATGCTATAATCACGGAGTCACCCTCCATCCCCACACTTGTTCCTTGAGGCAGAGTCTCTCACTGAACCCGGAGCTCACCAACCAGGAGCCTGGGTCTTCCTGCCCCTCCCCTCTTCACCAGGGCTGGGACCACAGGCTCTGAGCTCATTATGTGGAGGCCAAGGATCCAAATTCACGCTTGCTTGACAAGCACCTTACTGACTGAGCCTTCTCTCTAACCCAAATCAATACATTTTTACACAATGTAGATAAAGCTATTTACTCCTGAGTGTGTAGTTACAGTGTGACTCTTCTCAACAAGAAAGTCTTAGCCATGGGTGGCAGATGAGTGAGATACGCCCTGTTTTCCTCTTCACTTTGTATCCTGCCCAGACCTCCTTGCTCCATGGCTGCCTAGGTACCTGCATACGCCAGGGTTCATGAACCAGCTCCCAAGACTTCTTCCTCTGCAGCTGCTCAAGCATCTGAAGGCTCCGATTAGCACCCCACCACCTGCTCTTGGAGGAGGTGCCCTGGGCATTGACCACAGGCACCTTACAAAGGGGGTTTCCATCTGGTCTTCCCACTTGAGGAAGGCAGCTCGGCCGGATCTAGAACCTTCTCTCATTACCTGACCACTGTCCCACAACTGCTTCCTGTTTCCAGGGGCCATCTCTTCTGAGGTCGGAAAAATCGTTCACCTAGGACTGGATGGCTTTGCCCATTAACTGTTCTGCGTCGTTCTGTGAAAACCACACAAAACTGCAAAGACTTTGTCCCTCTCCAGATAATCACTATTTAATCATTCTAGGCTGCTCATCTAAACTTTCTAGCTTAAAAAAAAAAAAAGTACTGATTTTACTGAAGGATGGTAAAGACAATTACAAAGAACTTCCTTTTTTTTTTCAAATCTCTTACCACGAGGAGGAAATTTTTTCAAAGAAATGGTCTTCAGATCTGTTTCCTAAAATTAAGAGGCAAGTGCTTGGGGTACAAGTCAGTGGTAGAGCACATCCCTATCTCCTGTGCAAAGCCCTGGGTTCACTGAGGACAGCCTTAAGGGAGAATCCAGGGTTTGCTTGGTTTCTTGTTCGCTGTTTGTCAAGTCAGGGTCTCCTGTAGCCTGGCCCTCCTCCCTCCTCCCTCCTCCCTCCTCCCTTCTTTCCTCCTCCCTCCTCCCTCCTTCCCTCCTCCCTCCTCCCTCCTCCCTCCTTCCCTCCTCCCAGCACTAGGATTACAGCCATGAGCCGCCACAACTAGAGGTTTGATTTCTCTCAGGAAAACACTAAAGGCCTCTCATAATTCCCCGATATTTTTAGTTCTGCATTATTTACTTAAAGGTGATAATTGGGGAATTAAATCTATATTCTCAAGGTCTTCCCTCCTTTCTCCCCTGGTAAAATCAGGATGTGAATAATTTGGTACAGTTGCTAGTCTAAAAATCAAAGAAAGGTTCTTAGAACTGCAGAGAGGCTGAGGACTGGAGGGGCCGGCACACTGGGCACCGTCCGCAGTCAGGCTCAGGGTCAGTTTGTGCAGGAGGAAACTAAGCCTTCAATTCACAAACAGCCATTTGACATCTGAGCTGAGTACGCTCTGCGTTTCTTCCCCACCTGGATGTTGAGAATTGGGAATGGATTCGTACCAGCAGTGTGGTGAAGCCCTAACTTCTGATGCCCCACATGGGGCTTTCCAACCTGAGAGTTCCTCAAGAGTTGTCACCCAGAGCTCCTGCAGATGCCCCATAGTCCGTCCACAGTTCAGACAAGTTCAGATGGCGTATCTCAGTGCCTCTGGCCCTACTCAGCCATCACTGGTACCAAGATACCAGTTGTAGCCAAGGCTTGTCCTCCTTCTTCTCATCCACCCATGCTGACCTGGAAGGAGAAACCTCCACCCATAGGACAGGGCAGGACAGGCCCTCCCTGTCCCTCTTTCTGGTCCCCACATGGCCACCAGTAGAGAAGGCAGAAAGCAGGAACTAGAGGCAAGGAGTAGAGGGTACAGGACGGCAGGGGAACTCACTGGGACTTGGCTGGCCAGCAGCCCCTCCTCAGCCTGCACTCTCGGCTTTCATTTCCACTGTGGGTTGCTAAGCACTGTGCATAATGCAAAAGTAAATAGTTATACAGTACGGCTTAGAACACACGTCATTCATGCCAAGGGGAGGGCTCTCTCAGAGTTTCTCCGTTTATTTTTAGATTCTAGCTGATCAAATGACTAACCTAAATGTCCAAAGACAACCACATTGAGGCTGAGAAGTACAGTTAGAAGCAAAGGCATGGATATCCAGGGCTAATCACCAAGGCCACCTCAGTTTATAAATTATGCGTCATCTGAGTCCTCAGGTGTCCTAAACACCTCACAGTCGATCTATGAATAGCACCCAGCACTCAACGCCCTCACAAATCTTGCATGATGGAAAGCATCTCCCACCTTTGGTTAAGGGTGTGGTGAGTGCAGTTCAAAATAAAAATATCCCTCAGTGAAGGTCTAAAGCCACAAAAAGTAACCAAAACCACATTAAAGTAAAATTTTGAGGAAAGAAAAGTGGCATTTCCCACAACTTCTGGCTTGGTGCCTCGGACTGAGCAGACACAATGATAGTGTGTTAATAAAGATGGACAACAATAACAACACTGTGGGAAGAGCCTGGGTTCCAGAGAAACTTCCTGTGTTTTCCACCTGGCAATCAAAGTAACCCACTAGAACTGAAATTCCAAAAATAAATGTGTTGCTGAGGAAAAGGAATCACAAGCGCACAACCTGAGATCATGTACACAATGTGGAATTCGCTGAGTCACAGAACGCAAACTAATAACCACAGTGGGAGTGCAGGAGTGACCCTGAGTGAGTCATCCCGGCCTGCTGAGCCTCCTCAGCTGAAGGGGAGGCCAGCAAGACTGCGAGAATGACTGAGAAGTCACCCCAAGGACGCTGGAACTCCTTGGACGGCGCAGGCAGGCCCTCAGCACGTGGAACTCAAATTCCAAGGCAAAGACTTGGGGCCTGAGAACCAGCTGTTCTCAGTGTGGCCATGGGCTCTCCAGTCAGTACAGAACTGCCCTTCCCCACGAAGGGTCTGGTTTAAGAAAACGATCAAGACACATCACTCGCTTTACAGAAAGGTTATTTTGAATCTCTTTTTAAAAGCAACATTCAGTAAAGGTGATGGGATAATTGTAAATATGTTAAAGAAGAAAAATAGTCCGTCTTGACGTTCATTTTCTCCTCGCCCTACACCAAAATAAATTACAGCTGAATTAAATAATGTTTTGCATTTAAGAATATTTAATAATCAGCAGACAAGGGAGCTGCATGTTGATCCACCTCTGACGGGGCGGAGCAGGCTGTACGGCAGGGAGAAAACTGCAGGGAACAGTTGCCCACTCCATAATGCCAAACCGGTGGACGGCACACCAGAAAGCAGTTGCATGTTGTTGAAATGCTCACTCCCACCACCTACACGTAAGGTGAAAATGCAAAGCAGGTTACAGATGAGTATCTCACCAACACGTCTGGCTTGAAAGCCAAACCTTTTGGCATCTTTGAGGAAAAGTATTTGTAGTAGTTACTTTTTGTTTACCTGATAAAATTCCATGACTAAGGGCAACCTGGGGAGAGAAAGGATTACTTCAGCTTATGGCTAATCCTCCGTCACTAAAGGAAGTCAAGGCAGGAACTGATGTAGAGATCAGGAGGAACGTTCCTTCCTGGCTCACTCCTCATGGCTCTCTCAGCCTGCTTTTGTGTATGGACAATGGGCTGGGCCGTCCTACATCATTAGCAATGAAGGAAATGCCTCATAGGCCAAGCTGGTCCGAGCGATTCTTTAATTGATGTTCTCTCTTCTCGAGCGACTCTAGGCTTCAGTCAAGTGGACACTGAGGCTAACTATGGTACTGTCACCACTCCTTACCTACAGGTCCTTCGGGGCTACCAGCATCTGCAAGCGCTCAAGTGTCATGTAAAACAGCGCAGTATTGGCACACGGCACATGCGCTCCCTCCCACAGCATTTAAATCATCTGAAGAGTAATCGTAATACATGAGCACTGCATAGTCACACTGCATTGTTTAAGGAATAGTGACAGCAAAAAAGCCTGGATATGTTCAGTGCAGGAGCAATTCTGGCTTTTAAAAACATTTTCCTTGTTTTTTTTTATTTATTTAGCATTTTCTATCCATGTTTGGTTGAGCCTGTGGAGAAGAGAAGAGAAACTCACGCCTGGCTGTAGCGCTGCCTCCATCAAGGCCTGGGAGCAGAGGTGAGCCCTGACGGCTTGGACTCTGCACACCCGTGCCCAGGACTGCCGCTCATCACCACAAGCACACATTGCTTCTTACATTTGAGAAGAACTCGTGTTAACTGATGTGAAAGACATCTGAGGCCAAGAACCTGAAACTGAAAACCAGGGTGTACAACAATAAAAATATGTCCGGCCTCATTCATAATCGGAGAAACGCACAGGGAAGGTGGTGTCGGCGGACATATTCCAGAGATGGCATTCCAGACAAGTGGTCAATACAGCACCCAGCATGGATTGTAGAAAGCAAACTGCAAAAAACTGTGTCAAGATTCTCCTTAATGTTCAAGCCTCCAACCTAGAAATATATCCCAGGGTACAGTCTCACACTGAGAAAGGTTGTTGTGTGAAACCATAATGACTTCTGAAAATTTTAGCCAAATAATCAAAAATGAAACCACAAAGCAGGAATCCCCACCCCATGGAGTATTAAACATCCAGGAAAGCATTGTCTACAAAGATGATAGAATAAAATGAAAATTCTTGGCACACATAGTCACATTAAAAACTAATTTTAAACTCCATGTAATTATGACTACACAACTAAGAAATACTTCCATATAAAACAGCGCAGATAAATACCCCTGGTTGTCTTTTGATAGTCTATGGATTCAGGGTGATTTTTCCTTCTTACTAATTTTCTGCACTATGCAGATGTCTCTGTGCTAAAGCTTTAGATTCATAATTGTGGGAAAAGCAGAACAAGGAAGAACGGCTCGCAGGAAGACGCCGTCCTGTGCCTTCCTGAGAAGCTTCAGAGGCCAGCGCTCAGTGGTTCTCTCTGCCTGTCTTTCGGCCCAGTGTGGAACGGTCACCACGGCTTCCACAGGGCGGGGCCGTGGGGACTCAGAGCCACAGCCCCGCCCCCAGTTCCAAGTCACGGGGCAAATGCCCATCTCAGAGCTTGGGGACGACACCGCGCTGGCAGAACAAGGAAGAGGAACCAAGTTCAGATCCCAGCACCCTCACAAGAGTGTAGCACCTGCTGCCCCAGCCCTGGGGGACAGACGGACAGGAGGGTCCCTGGGGCTCACTGACCAATCAGTGAACCCCAGGTTCAGGGAGGGGCCTTGTAAGGGGCAGAGCAGCAAAGAGAGACACTTGATGGTTACCTCTGGCCTCCACAGGCACACACACACACACACTCAGACACACATGTTCACACACACACCACATACATGCACACACACACACACACACACACATGCACATATATATCATATCACACACATACACCACACACATATCTACATATGCACACATAAACGCACATGAAGACATAAAACACACACACATAATATGACACATACAGACATGAACACATAACACACATATACATACATGTATACATACACATGCACACATACACAAATACATAACACACATACATATACCACACATGCACACATATATGTGCACATATCACACACACATACACACATGTGCACACATACACCACACACACACAAGAATAAAATGGAGCTCATCTCTAACTGTCCCATCAGAATATTTAGCACACATGCTTAAAGAGGGATGTGTATGCATGTGTGTGTATCTATGTGTATGTATGCATACATCTATATATGTGTGCATGTGGTGTGTATGTGTGCATGTGTGCATTATATATGTGGGGAAAGAATATGGCTTCCTTCCTCTTCCTTTTTCAAGTGCCGAGAGATAAACTCTGCAGCAACGCCACAGCCATCTGTCCTCAAACACCAGAATAACACAAACAGTGAATCAGCGACCCAGCCCAGATCACAACATGTCAAAGTCCATCTCTGTGCTTAAACTCACCACTGATGTAGCCAGCCGAGGCCTCACTTGCAGCGTCCACACCCTGCCCTAGTACTGCATGAGGTTAGTTCCCCTTTAAATACATGGAGGGGTCGCTTAAACTCAAAAATCTCTCTAACACTGTGGATCCACTAGAGACATTCTACACATGGACTCATACAAACATGTTCCCCTGCAGATAATAAAAGGAAGTATCCAGATATTAATGCTGGCTGTCTTCAAACATTTGAATCATGCGTGATAACGTTACAGTTATGTTCCTTAATAAGATGGAGATTTTAATTTCAGTACGTCTGTAAATACACTCGAGAGCACTGACCATGAAAAGAAATTCTCTGGGGCTGGAGAGATGGCTCAGAGGTTAAGAGCACTGACTGCTCTTCCAGAGGTCCTGAGTTCAATTCCCAGCAACCACATGGTGGCTCACAACCACCTGTAATGAGATCTGGTGCCCTCTTCTGGCCTGCAGTCATACATGCTGTATACATAATAAATAAATAAATCTTAAAAAAAAAATAAAACTAAAAAAAAACAAAAAAAAAAAAGAAATTCTCTGAAACATTTGTTAAACCTAAAGCATGTTAGTAATGAGAACAGCAAGCCCCGGATTTGTCTCTTTAGTCTAGGTATTTATAATCATTTGTGTAAAATTATTATCTGAAAGGCAGAGTTGCCTGTCCTCTGCCCTTAAAGAGAAGCAGCATGCTGCCTGAATGTGAGACATCCTGCCCTGCTTCACTGGTAAATTCACGTCATCCTCTCAGCCCTCTGAACAGCCCCATGGGCAGGGACTAGGCCTGCTACAGTTCTCACCTGGAAATCAAGCTCCACAGGGCCTCACAGCTCCTAAGTAGCAGAACTAAGGAGGGAGGCCAGGTTAGCCTGGCTCCCTGGGGTTATGTTCACCCCCACCCTGCAGACTACACATAGCCTCCATAGGGATTGTGTTCACACATACATACACACACACACACACACACACACGCACACGCACACGCACACGCACACGCACACACACACACACACACACACACACACACACACGTAGACTGCACACAGCCTCCATATTTGCTTTTTTTCATACCAGAAACAAAAACAACAACAACAAAAAACAAAACCTTTGTCTGAGCTTGGCTGGACAACCCATGAAAAGACAATTAGTGTCTACAAAATAAATGAACAGGCATCAATATACAGAGAGCCACTCTGCATGGAAGGACTGATTCACTATATCAATTTACAAACTGAAATAAGCCCCAAAATAGAATGGCAGGAAGGAAGCTATACATGACCTTTGGATCATGAAAACAGAAAAGAATAAATAAAACAATTAAATGGTCTGGCAGAGGAAGAAGAGAGGTATAGAGGAGTCTAAAAATAGTTTCCACCACATTTCTGCTTTAATAAAAGCAGATTAGCATACATTCTTTTGCAAACATCGCCCAGGCAACCAGAAATACGAAGGTGCTTGGAAAAGTATATATATAAAATCCAAATCTATTTTTGCCATCTCTTGAACAAAAATGATCACTACTATAAAATATATCAATTAAAAGACTGTATGTAGGAAAAAGAGCAGGCCTAGAAGGAAATGTCATCATAAAGTAACAGGTATACATCAGTAAGACAATAAGGTGTCTCCGTCTATAGAGGAGACCAACCATAACTGCCTCAACTTCAGACCGACAATCTGTTCATAAAAATGTTCTTTAAAATATGTGGGGCCAACAAGATGGCTCAACTGATAAAGACACTTGCTTCGTGCCGAGTTCAATCCCCAGAACCCACATGATAGAAGAAGGGAACTGATGGGTTCTTCCAACCCCCACACCTGCTTTGCAGTGCCTTGTGGCACGTAAGTGCACATTCATGTTCACATATGCACACACTTAATAAAGAGGCCATGAACATGAACGTGAGTGAGCAGGGGGATAACTCAGTGACTTTGGGCAGAGGGAAGGGAAGGAGGAAATGATGCAATTGTGCTATAATATCAAAATAAAAAAAATATCAAAATGTTTTAAGTGAGAAAAAATGTTTGGGCTGGGAAGGTAGCCCAGCAGGCCAGAGTAGTTGTCTCCCGAGGACTGAGTTCAACCCTGAAACTACATAAAAATGGGAAAAGAGAACCAATCCCACAACGCTCTCCTCCAAGCCCCTCATGCATGTATACACTTTCACACACACACATGCACACATACACTAATAATAAAATAGTTTTTAAAGTTTAATTTTTTTCCTGTTTTTCAAATTTTATGTTTTTATTTCACAAACCAAAGGTAGACTAACACCAAAGTGTAGTAGGTCGACAAAATTTAAAAACGGATTTTGAAAACTCCCCTCTGTCCCACGTAACTAGGTGACTCTGTGCCGTTGTCTGCCTTGGACGTCATTCGCTCTCTTTCTTTTCACTCTCAAATGGGTTCTGACGTGAAGGCTAAGTCACGTGTCCACCTTGTGCTTAGCCAAGAAGCACTTCTTCGCCATCTACAACATGATGGCTCCAGATCCTGGAAGTCAGGTCTGCAAAAGCAGTAACTGAGGAATCACCCTTGAAGGAGATCTCGGGATCAGTCCCTTCATTCTCCCTCCGCTCTTAGGCCAGCAAGAAGTGAGTACTTTTCTCTGTCACAGGCTCCCAGTGAAAGGACCAAGTAGATGCCATAGCAGACTGCTCAGTCTTCTCTCAGAGATCAGGCCTCAATTTCAGTTTCCTGAGACTTGAGCAAGCAGTTTCTGGGAGGGCCATGAACAAAAGACAGTCCTTGCAGTAGCTCCCTTTCTGCACAAACTCTGACTGCTCAAGGTTCAGCCAGTTGTTTACTGTCTGGGACCCCTCACCAACTTAGAGCTACTACATGCATGGGTCAATGTGAACATGGGAGGCCAGCCAGCCCCCATGGCAGCTCAAGGACAAAGCCTGGGACTTGTCCAGGCCTGCTCAAAAATGATAACTGTAACCCCCAACCAGTAAATTCAAAGGTTACCCACCCTTACCCAATCATATGACTCCAAGGCTTGTACCATCCCGCTTGCAGTTTTCCCCTTTAAAAACCTCTCACCCTGAGAGTTCAGGGCTGTTCTCCTCCACCCACTGTGTTGAGTGTTGGACACAGACCAAGCCCGGGCTTGCTTGTTATCAATAAATCCCTGTGTGTTTTGCATCAGATATCAGCTCTGTGGTGGTCTTGCTTGGGGGTCTTGCAATTCAGGCACGACATTTGGGGGCTCAATCGGGATCCCCTACCACCCCCAGACCCTGATCCAAAGGGTTTCTAACTGGCCAGTAAGTTTCTGTGTGTCTTTGTTTGTCCTTGTCTCTGTGTGATTCTGTACGTTCATTTTCTGAGGCACACTTGGTCTGTGGCGTGCTCCGGTAACGGACAGTGCCTGTGGTAGGCAGCCAGTGGATGCGCTGGTGAGCCGGGATCGCAGGAGCCCCAGGAGACATTCCGGGCCCTGGAGATGGAGATGTGGAAGCCCCTGATGGGGATGTGGAAGCCCCCAGTGTCTGTCTGATTGATGGCGATGTGGAAGCTCCTGATGGGGATGTAGAAGCCCCTGGTATCTGACTGAACTGAGATAAGCAGGCAGCTCCTGCCAGGTGGGGCTTGTGTACTGCAAGAGGGGCCATCTGTTAGATGGGGCTCACTGGCTGAGAGTGAGGCCATCATCCAGTGCTGAGGTACCGGTACTTGGATTGTCTGTATAAATGTTATTTGTTTCTGTCTACTAACCTCCCTTATTTTCCTGGAAGAGAAGGAGAGAGAGGCACAGCAAGGGCCACCTCCCTCCTCCCTAGCTCTCCTGCTATCAGGCCTGCAGCAGCCAGCGGCCCTCACAGAGGGTGGAGGTGTGTGCTCTCGGTGCAGGTGGGCAGAGATGGGAGCTGTGGACAGGGCAATGGGGACTGCCTGCAATTGACAAAAACTGTGTGAACACTGAACAGAGAGTCTGATTTTAGTCAGAGGAGTTAACAAAAACTTTTTTCAGCAACACTGGCAGCCAAGGACACACTCTCTGCCCACATCCCCCTCCCTTCCTTCCTAAGTGAAGTTCTTCTTCACTGTGATAACTTCAAGGTCCATTCTGCTGGCCAGCAGCTACCCTTGTTAACCCTTCTCTGTCCTGGTACTGCTTGAAAAAGTACAAATGTTGAATTACCAGCCTGCATACTCCGAAAAGCTTTTACTTTAGAATAACAGTCAAAGATACATTATGTATTGGGGGAAATTATGCTTTTGTTTTCATAGAAAAAGAAAAATACATGGATTTTGGTCATTTAAGTTCAATAGGTTACAAATATTTGCCAACATTTAAGAGAACTGGTTACAAATTATTATTGGTTAAGATAAGAAAAAACCTATATCAAATTCCAAGTAGAGGATAGCTCAATGAATTTTTTTAAAAAAGATGTTTTAGGATATAATGTTTTTATAAGAATATGAAGGCCTGAGATATGAGGATGAAAGTTTGAATAAATGATTTTTTGGTTTGAGAAAGCAGTTTAAGATGTAAAAATTTGAAGGCTTAAGCATGTCATGAGGGTTAGAGTACGTGATATTTTGGGTCTGAGAAAGTAGTTTGAAGTGTAAAAATATGGAACTTTAAAGTTAAGTAAGTTGTGACATTTGAGTATAAGTGAAGTTTATGTGAGGTCTAAGATGTAAAGGTTTTAGGTATGGGAATATAAAAAGAATGTTTTGGGAAGAGGAAAAGTATGTGAAATGTAAGTTATTGGGATATGTAAAAGCAAGTTATAAAGGTCTGAGGGTGAAGAGGCATAAATAATGGTTTTAAAAAGTGATCTAAAGGTGTATAAAAGAATAAAACATGTTTGCTTGCTATTCTACTGTTACATTGAGACTCCAAAGGTTTATAGTTACAAAAATATCTGTCTACTCTGTAGGTATGGATGAAAATGTGGCCACATGTACGTTTGGTTTTGAATGTCTGAGTTTGCATGTCCTCTGTGTTAAGGAATACAAGTTAATACTAGTCATCTGGCTACCCAGATACTAGTTTAAAGCAAAAACTGTTAACTCTTATTTAATTATAAGCTATTTAAATAAGAAGAAAAAACAGAACCTGAGAGGTGCATTTGACTAACATATCTACAGGATAACAAATTGGCCTGGTTATTGTTACCAAACTTAGAGATGTTTTCAAGATTAGGCCTAGATTTGTTTGGCTCAGATATATTTAATAGATAATGACCTCAAACCTGTCAAAGATCTGATGACTATGACATTTAAATTATTTGATAAAAAAAGCTTACTATAGCAAACAGAGATTCCCATCACCTAGAGATGACTCCAAAGGTCTCCACAGAAGATATGGAACAACGACACGAAGACACCACCTGAGTTGTTGATAACACTGACTCAACACCTGCAGCCAGGAATCCGGCCCAGAATGGACAAATGAGACACTGACAAGAAAAGGTCAGTCTTCCCCAAGTTGCTCCTCCACAGGGAGAATTTCACGTCATGGGCCCGGCAGCCAAGACTGATGCTGTCCTGACACCTGTCCTGCCAATGCTATGAAGACTACAGGAGCCTGGGATGGTGGCGGTCTGGGCAATGGATAGTCTCTGTCTTTTTTAATAGATTTGGAAGTCTGTACTCAGATAAAATTTATCCTTCTCAGATCTTTGATGGCATTGATGACTGGGCTAGCTATAGCTTTGTTAGCTTAGCAACATCAGACAACCAGAGTCTTCCACAGGGTTGCAGCCACCTTATTAATTAATTAAAGCTACTAAGTCTCTTTAGAAGAGAGAGAGAGTGAGAGAGAGAGAGAAACAGGTTCTGAATATAGACTTACAGATGCTTTTTTTAGGGCCAAAGACATTTCAGTCTAGTCTATACCTGGCTCTCTAGATAGAAAAGACAGTATGGATTTCAATGTAAATTGATAATACTACAATTACTGAGACTATGGGTCTGAATGTTCCAAATGAGTTCATAAATTTTAACTCCTGTTCCTAGTTTATATCTGTCTCAACAGGTTTCCTCTTGGCTGATAGATACTTCCAAGCATCATTTGCTGGTGACAACATATTCCAAATAACTGTGAGCCCTGAACTTGCTGAAAACTGATATAGACCAATCCAGCCGATATAAATGCCATCTCTTCAGCTGGTCAATAAACCAGATGTTTCTACATTCCCTCCTTTATTTGACTAACATTCTGGCTTTCAGGGCCCTGACAACAATGTCCCAACGTCAGCAGGAAGTAATTACAGAAGAGAAAACATCGCCCTTGTTCCTCCCCCTGGAATGTTAGATCTAAAGGGAATTTCTTGTCATAGGGAACCTGAGATAAAGTAATAACTGGTCCCCATTCTCATTTCCAAGTTCCTTCAGGATAAGGAACTCTGTCAGCCATCACAGGGCTTTTGGCCCTTGTGCTTCTGCTAATTACTATTGGCTCTTATGTCATTGATGTCTAAACTGAATGAAGATTCCTGTCTGGGTACCAATGAACTGAGGATGCTAGAATCCCAGTATCAGCCCCTGAACCAAACCAATGATACACTTGCAGATGGCAACAACCGAGTAAGGGGAGGCCCACTTTGCCATTGATAACGGGAAAACTCTTATGTCCTGGTCCAATTAGTCTCTAAAATAATCTAATACCCTAGTGATAAAGTCTTTTACCAAAAAGAAACCTCTCCAAGATTGAAGATGATATACTACTCAAAGGGGGAATGAAAGGACCAAGTAGAGGCCATAACAGGCTGTCAGTCCTCTCAGAGATCAGGCCTCAATTTCAATTTCCTGAGACTTGGGCAAGCAGTTTCTGGGAGGGCAATGACTTAGTCCTTGCAGTATCTCCCTTTCTGCACATACTCTGACTGCTCAAAGTTCAGCCAGTTGTTTACTGTCTGGGACCCCTCACCAACTTAGAGCTACGTACATGGGTCAATGTGAACATGGGAGGCCAGCCAGCTCCCATGGCAGCTCAAGGACAGAGCCTGGGCCACTGAGTCAGCCCCCACAGTCAGTATGTGCTAGGCCAGCCAGCCCCCATGGCAGCTCAAGAACAAAGCCTGGGACTTGTCCAGGTCTGCTCAAAAATGATAACTGTAACCCTCAACCAGTAAATTCAAAGGTTACACATCCTTACCCAATCATATGACTCCAAGGCTTGTACCACCCTGCTTGTGGTTTTTCCCTTTAAAAACACCTCACCCTGAGAGCTCAGGGACGTCCTCCTCCACCTGCTGTGTCAAGTGTTGGACACAGACCAAGCCCGGGCTTGCTTGTTATCAATAAATCCCTGATTTTGCATCAGATATCAGCTCTGTGGTGGTCTTGTTCAGGGGTCTTGTGACGTGGGCAAAACACCAGCACAATGTGCTCCCTCCCCACGGGCTCAAAGCAATGAAAATGGACTGAAACTTCCAAAACTATGAGTCCTGCCTTCTTTTTAAATGGGCTATCACAGATGTTTTATTACAGTAACATAAAGCTAACCTGACTGACGGTCCAGCCCTGCCCCAAAGTTGGTTCTAAAAAAGCACTCATCATAATTATTGGCTTTACTTCCTGCTCTGCATTAGCATGAGGTGTGGTCAAACCCCAATCCAGAGCTGCTGAGTCCATTAGGAACTAGGCAGGATTTCAAGAAGTGTTCTTTGGTCCTGCTGAGAACAACGAAGGTCAGTGCAGGTGCCATATGGAGGTGAGACTGGTGGGAGCCAGTGCAGGCGCCTTTAGTACATAGACACAGGCAACTTCCAACACACCGCCCAGCAGAAGGAAGCGAGAGAAATACCCCCTCTCCTCTCACCCTTCTATCTCCTGTTGGACCCAGTGTTGATCAGAAGACAGACATCACTGTCGGAGACTGTCTCTCAGGGCACAGAGCCAGGAGTGCCGGAGAGGTCAAGAGGAGTTACCCAGCCCACACACTGCCCTGGCCCCTCCAGAGGAGCTGTGCCCTAAACAGGCAGATTAAGCTGGCCTGGTCACCCTCTAGGACATAAGAAAGTATCAAAAGCAGGTGGTATCCCATATGAAAGGATGTCACTATCGGGAGCATTTATGAGGGCCGGGCCAGCCTCGCAGTGGTCAGTGCAGGACCCCATGCTCGGAAGGGCTCCAGGCTTGCTACCCGCCCATCACCAACTTGAACTTTTTTCTTTTTCTTTTTAACAAGATGTCTTTCCTTTTTGTTTCCTTCCAGCCCTACAGATTCTGCAGCTGGCCTCCTGCTGTAAGGAGAACCCTTTCCTTCAGCTGGTGAAACTCGGTTCTCTAAGGACCAGAATAACAAAGATTCTGTAGATGTGGCAGAATCAAAAGGGACAATGTCTCACCTGTTGGTGCTTTGTTTCTCTTTCTTTTTCTTGCTCCCATTAGCCCCACCCCTCAGAGAGAAATGTAACTTAGTGAATGGGTTTGGGCTCTCCCCTGGTGTGTGTGATCAGTGTACACCACCAAACAGTCATTCATGCCACAGTGTGGAAGCTCCTGCTACGGCTCATTGATGGGCAACTATCGTCAAATTAGTCAGGTAGATGAGAAAGCTACGCTAACCTTACCTTGTGTCCTTTGTGTACCCAGGCCCAAGGTTGGGAGTGTTGACACATGGTAAATGTCTGCCTGAGGACCCAGCGGCACCTGTATTGAACATTTCTAAGCAGTGTTTTCTGAAAGAAGAGAAACTTGAGCCTGTCCTGCTTCTGTGTCCCTTTTCTAAAGTGTCCCCAGCACCCTCAGCCTGCTCTCAGGCTTCCTCGTGACATTTCTGAAAGCATTTGGGTAAGTCCTAAGCAGGAAGGGTCCACTGTCTCTCCTCTTCATCCCCTCCAAGGCCATCCAGCAAAGCCAAGTGCAGAGGACTCCCAATGAAGGTCAGACTAACTTTGTCAGCCCCTCCCACCCTCATGCAGTCTAGAAATAAGGAGTAATAAATTCTAGCATCTGCAGGGGAGATAAAATAGAGGGTCACAAGAAAGGTAAGTGTACCCCCAAGCCTGGTGGAAGAATGAATAGATCCTCCTAAACTATGTCCTGAACCCCAGAATCCGAGAACATTAACTTTTTTAGAAAATAAAGGGGAGTCTTTGCAGCTGTAAATAAGGATGCTGAGAAAAGAGCAGTGTGGATGCTGAAGTGGGCCCTGTGTCCTTAGGATGGATCATGAAGGAGAGGGACACACAGGAAAGGGGTACAGAGTTTGGAGCCCAGGACACTCACAGCCACCAGACATGGTGACACACACCTGGAGTCCCAGCAGCTCAGAAGCCTAAGGAGCATCTCAGCCCACAAGTTCAAGAGCAGCCTCGGCAACGTAGGATGGCCCCATCTCTAAATAAATATATAGGCAGGAATAAATAATCATGGTCAAAGGAACCAGTTCTCTGGTTCAGTGGGCTCCTGGCAACACCTCTGACTCTGGACATAGAGCCTCCACAGCTGTGAAAGAATTGGTGCCCAGTCTGTGGCCGTGTGTCCCATGGACACGGGAAACAAACCCTCAGCCCTGTCTATCCTGTATGACCTCGGCTTTGCAGGCAGCAGGGATGGAAACTGAGTCCTCTAAAGCAATCTTTCCATGTGCACAGGGGTCCTCAATCCAGTCCCAGAATGGGACCCACCACTTTCCCCAATACAGAGTAGCGAGTACTTGATGGCACTAATATCTGGTTCCCACAGAGCTTTCTCGGGCTACAGAGCCCCTCAGCTATGCCTGGATATTGAGGGGGTAGGGTACCCACCAGAACCACACTAGACATCAGAGCCCTGGGTTTAGGGGCAGACAGCTACTCCAGAGCCAGTTAGAAGAATGGGAAATGTCCTTGTCATTTTCACCGTTTGCAAGACTTCCAGCCCCAATTCAACTGATTGTTCCCTGAGCTCTGGTCATTTTACCAGTGGTCTTTCCATCTCTGGGCGTTCTGTTTCCCTCGCCCGTTACATGGGTGGTGGGTCACAGAGCTCCAAAATGACAAGTTCTCTGCTCCACCATCCTCCCTCCTTCCTTCTGTGCCCTACAAGCCTCATCATGGTCACGAGCCCATCTGGCCTCTGGCTTCAGGTCAGTTTAGCCATGCTTACAGAAGATTGGAGGGTGGGAACAAGAGTAGCCAGGTACTTCCTGGACTACGTACCTCTCTGCCCGGATGAAGAGCATAGCTCTGTGTGTAATGATCTCCCATTAACCTGACTCTCGATGCACTTCTAGAAACTGTTGTCACATCTCCTTGTATAGCATGTGCACACACACACACACACACACACACACACATACACACACACACGTGCCACTTCACCATGCCCACACCCATGCAAACAGCCCATTAACCTAAGCTTACTTTAGTTCCTTCACCCTTGAAGTGTGCCTCTTTATGGGACCCTGGCTGATAAAGTACAGAGTTTGCCAGGACAGATTGAACGATGCTTGGAACTCCAGTAGGCATTTACTATGAGCAACTGGTCAACATGTCTGAGGAAAACGTCACAGTGCCATGTTTACTTCCCTTCCCAAATTCAATACCGCACAGGATGGAGATGGTCATGTTTCAGTCACATGGGTGTGGAGAAAACCCCTGACTTCTCTGCAGCCTCATTCTTCTCTTCCCCTTCCCTGTCAGGATCCTTCTGCTCAGGGTGTTGTCACAGGTCACAGATGTCCAGTGGCTCCCCATGTCCCTAGAACCAGTTTCAAAGTCTGCCCCTGCCCCTCACCTGCAGATCCCAACCTGCCTTCAAGGCTACCACCCTTCACACCCATGAGGATAGATCTACTAGCCATAAAAAGAAGAGAACCGGTGGCCAGGTGTAGAGAAACTGAAGCCCTTGCAGCCTGCTGGTGGACGTGTGACGTGGAAACGTTGTGGAAAACGGTGTGGTAGTTACAAGAGATTAAATATAGAATGGCATGTGATCCAGCAATTTCAGTTCTGAGTGCACAACCAAAAAAACTGAAAGTAGAAACTTGAACATGCACCTACATGACCTTGTTCATAGTGGTCTTATCCACAATAGCAACAGACAGAAACAGTCCAGCCCAGCAGCAGACAAACGGATAGCCAAATGTGCTATACGCATGTGATAGAATACACTCGGCCTTGAGAAGGAAAGCAATTCCGACAGCTATCACAGTACGGTGAACCTAGGGGCATTCTGTCAAGTGGAATAAATCAGTCACAAAGAGGTGAATGTTAGGTACAGCAGCCTTGAGGTGCTCAGTCTCACAGGGACAGAGGGGGATAGTCAGGGGCTGAGGGAAGAGAAGAATGGGGAACTGCTGGTTAATAAGCCCGAAGCTTCAGTTCAGAAAGAGAAAAAGGATCTGGGGAGGGATGGATAGAGGCTCAGTAACATATATGTGCTCAGCGACACAAAACTGCAGTTAAAATAGCAAACTTTATACTGATTGCATTTAGTCACAATTTTAATGTGTCCAAGAACTATTACTCCTCACCTAGCACACAAGCTGTGTTCCTGGGGCTACCTTAAATAAAAGGTCACTGTCCCCACCAAATGAGCTCAGCTCTTACACTCGTACAGCCTTGTACTCCAAGCTCATGTTAATCTGTTCCATATATGAACTAGAAGACAGGAGATGACTGTCTGAATGGGAAGGATCTCCCACATGCTCACATGTTGAGGTGTAGGATCACATTTGGCAAGGCTATTTGGAGAGAGTCTGTACATTTTCTGAGGAGGGACCTAGCTAGAGAAGGTGAATCGCTGGATGGGCCCATGGGGGCATCTTGCCCCTGGCCCCTTCTTGTCCCCACTCTGTTTCCTGGCTGTCTTGAGGTGCACAGTCTTTGCTACGATGTTGTTCCCAAAGCCTGGAGCTCAGCAGAACCTTCAGAAACTAAGCAAAACATGCACTTCCTCTTTTCTAGTCACCCATGTCAGGTGTTTGGTGACACCACAGAGTGACTAACGCAGGAACCGGAGCTGGTTCGGCCTGCAGCCTGAGAACCCAGCACAGTGTTGATCATGTTGAAACTGCGCTGAATTATCGCTTCAATGCCTGAGTAGAGGGCCTGTGTCTTCTTTTTCCTCACTTTCCCCAGCCAGGAGACGCTTTCAATTTCTTGAAGTTATGCATCCATCTTTTCAGAAATAAAGAGGACGGATTCATAGTAAACTCTCTTTAAACATTCTGTTCACAAATAATAAGTGTATGTTTTGAAGTGCATAAATTGTGATTTTCAACCCCAAACTCCACTGTTTATCAGCCACGTGACCTTGGGCAAGTTGTTGAATGCTAAGCCTGCCATTCTTATCTGGAAAGTGGGGCTGTTACAAGGACTCCACAGAGCATGTGTGTGCAATCCAAGATTCAAGGGCCTGTCTCCTGTGACCTCAGTTTTCTGTAAGAGAAGTAGCCTTGCTCCTCAGCCTCTGGCTCAGTAGTTGAACAGGATCTAAGATATGGTAGTGCGCCTGAGCAAGCAAGCCACTGTGAGCAGTGCTGAGGGAGGGCTTCCTCCTTCTCCCTGGGTGTAAGCCCAGACCGTGTGAGGGCCAGTGCTCCTCCAGCTCTAACACAGTGAGATGGAGACTAAAAACGCCTCCAGTTCCAGGAGAACAAACCAAGACAAGCGCGACCTTAGGTCCTGCTAACAATGTTTGCGCCACAGCTCCAGTTCCAGGGGATCTGACACACACATGTTGCCCATACACACGGAGGCAAAACACCCAAACAAATAAAATAAAATAGAAAAATAGTCTGAGTTTGGGAGCTCCTGACACAACAGAATTGAGTTCTACTTAAAATAAGGTTTTCTGGAACTGGAAAGATGACTCAAAGGTTAAGAACACCTGTTGCTCTTGCAGAAGACCTAGGCTTGATTCCCAGTACCACATGGTGGCTCACAACCAGTTCCAGGGAATGCAATGCCTTCTTCAGATGTCTTCAGGCACCAGCACACATGTAGTACACATACATATATGCAGGCAAAAGACTCATGGACATAGGATAAAATAAATAAATCTAAAGAAGACATTTTTTAAATGTTTCAAGGGTAGGGGAAGTTTACTGCAAAGATTAAGGCACTCGTGGTTCACGGAACATGTCTTATCTGTGGTGGCTGTTTATCGTTGTAGTGGAAAGTTCCTGCCTTCTTGTGGGGATCACTTTGTCCCTGTCTTCTGCCTTCACTGTCCTACAATGACATTCTCTAGGGTAGGAAAAATGAGGACAAAAGCTGTCACCACCTCCTAATCCCATTCCCTGACAGACATCACTAATTGACCACAGCCCCATCTCCTGCTGAGCCTGGCCCCAGCTTTCTAGGCAGTCACTACCAATCAATCAGAGATGACATGCGAACTGAAACCCACTTGTCTGGCTCCAGCCCCGAGGCTGTCCAGGTTTTCCTATGAAGAAGGAAGTCTGTGCCACACACTCTTCTTTGTACTTTGTTCACAACCCTTTAAAACTGGAAAACGCAACCTTTGGTTAAACCTCCTTGCTAAGCCTTAAAGCCAGGCTGGGGGCACTGCAGAGAACGAGGCACCCTCTTAGCTTGCTACGGCAGCCTGTGGGCAGCAGTAGAGTGCTGGGAAGTGCTGTCGCTGAGACACAGACCAGGGACACGTCAAACTGCCTGGAAAGTGATACCGAGACTTCAGGACAGGAGGTTTCTTATGCTCATCGGACCCACTGAGACCCACACCAGAAGAAAACTCTACTCTAAGGAAGGGCTAGAGCCGTGGTCTTCACCATGTGGGTCACAACCCCCACGGGTTACATAACAGATATTTACTTTACGGTTCGTAACGGTAGCAAAATGATAGTTATGAAGTATCAATGAAAGATTGGGGATCGCCACAACAAGACACTGTATTAAAGGGTCACGGCATTAGGAAGGTTGAGAACCACTGAGCTAGAGGGTCAGGCTGTTCATGTGAGATGTGTTTCCACCCTGTGGCCAGGCTTACGGGAGAACTAAGAAAAGAGGAGGGGACGTTCTCCACAGCTAATCTGCCTCTCTCTCACAGCTGGAATCTCACAATTGCCTCTCACACCGCCTCTGAGCTTGGTGTGGTGGCTCATGTCTATGAACCCAAGATGCAGTCTACAGAAGCAGGAGACTTGCAGGACCACAGCTTAGGCGAGAGAGAGAGAGAGAGAGAGAGAGAGAGAGAGAGAGAGAGAACTAAAGCAGCGTGCCCTGCTCTTGATTTCCCAGTACTTTCTGATGCTTCTGTTATACTGAATTATTAAGTACAAAGATTTGTTTAGTCCTCCTCTTTATTATTCTCCACATTTAATTCTGGCTTAAGTGAAAGGGACTGAATTTTGCTTGACTGATACTAACTTATTCATTCAGCAAACATCTGTCTGACCCCAGAGTCCCTGTCCCCACACCCCTTCCCAGTGCTGGCAGGCAAGAAGATTGACACATGGGTCACTAGGCAGAGTGGGAAGAGGGGTCTGCCTAGGGTGCTATGATTGCATGGACAAGAGTCCACAGGAAGTTGGGAGCTGACAGGTGCAGAGGCCAGAGTGGGGAGGCTGCAGGAGAGGCTGCAGGAGAGGGGCTGAGACAGGAGGACCGCTGTGTGCACTCTCAGAGTCTGGGTTTTATCTGGGAAGCTTCAGAGGTGCCTTTGAAGGGAATCAGCTGGACAAACCAGCTTAGGTCTTTGTTTTTAGAATGGCTATGCCCAGGATGGAGAATGAACTGGAACAAGGAGGTTCTGATTGGAGCAGCCAGGCAGCTGGAAGACAACTGCAGCAGTCTGGGCAAGAAGGAAATCAATCAACAACA
>CABHPP010102255.1:0-12724 GCA_902168425.1 Peromyscus attwateri
GCTCTGCTTATACCAAAGCTTACTGTGCCACCTCTGAAGAGTTCCTAAGCTGCTCTGGTAGAAAGAGTAGAAGGCAGGGGCTCCACAGTGAGGGTTCCTGTCCCATCCCTGCCATGACCCTGTGCTATGACCTTGGGTCAGTTAGCCCTCCCTGAGCCTCAGACTCCCCTTCTTCAATGTAGAAGGTTGGACCAGCTAAAACCTAACCTAAGGCCTGGGTGTAAATGCCCCTCCAAGTAGCTTTAGTTCAGAGACAGTCCAACTAAAGTCCATCAGGCACTTACTGCTTCCCAAGCATTCTTTATACGATGCTCCATCGGGTCCCCAGCACAGCCTTGTCCTAGATCTGCTGGAGAAATGCTACACCCATTCTCTGAAACGCTGGATGACTGTTGGGTCCTCTGCTGGTAAAGGGCACAGCCAGGACTCAAGCTTGGGGCTGCCCATCCCAAATGTCTTCTTTCCTTGGAGCTGGCTTCTTCCATGATCAACACCCAGGAGAGCAAATGGAGAAGCACCATGCTCAGTGTTCAGAAAGCCCCACCCCTCCACACCTGTAGCTCTCTGGGCCTCAGAGGTAGAACTATCCTTCCTGGCCTCTTACTGACTCTGTAACTTAGAGGAAATCATTTCTCTTTTCTTTTTTTAAAAAATAATTTATTTGAATTTGTTTTATGTGCATTGGTGTGAAGGTGTCAGATCCTCTGGAACTGGAGTTCTGGACAGTTGTGAGCTGCCATGTGGGTGCTGAGAATTGAACCCAGGTCCTCTGGAAGAGCAGCCAGTGTTCTTAACTACTGCACCATCTCTCCAGCCCCTCATTTAACTTTTCTATGCCTCAGTTTCCCAGTCTATAAAAGGCAGCTATTTCACACAGTTATCCTGAGGCTTGAAGAGAGCCTTGTGAAATATTAGCACAGTCACTAGCATTTAGATAAACTAATCTAAATAGTCCTGCTGGGCTGTTGTGAGGAACAAATGCAGCAAACCATAGATAGTGTATTATAGACTTGGTGTGTTGTTTATATATGAAGGATCAGGATTCTAAGATCTGACCCTGGAGAAGCAGGTGAGGGCAGGAATAACAGGAATCCTGGAGAAAGGTGAACTTACTGCTTCCCCACATCTTTTGTTCCTGAGTTTCTAGGTGCAGGTTTTCCCCCAGGGTCAGACTAGATTTGTTAGTGTGGACAGGTAACATGAGTTTGTAAAATTTCAGCTCAAGGAAGTGGTGAGGAAGTGGGAATTCCAAATGAAGCCAAATTACATGCGTTGGTTTTACACCAGCAATTAAGTATGTGGAGGGGGTAGAAAACAGTGATTTCACCCTTTTGAACGAGAACTGGGGTTAGTCGGCAGCACACACCTGTGTTGTATTAAGTTGTGGGGTCAGTGGGTATAATTACAGAATTTAATTATAAATTGTGCCTTACTGGCATGTGCATGCAAAGATCTGCATACTGTAAACTCTTTCAGGATAATCTACTTAAAACAAAATCATGTCAATTTGGAGGGTCAGATACTCGCTGAAAGGTCTGTAGTGAGCCTTCCTGGGTAGGGAGGCCACAGAATGTCTTTATTCTCGTATGTACTCTGAGTTAGAAAATACCCACTGTGTATCTCTCCTGCCTTCTCCTCATCCTCCATCTCCTCATCCCCCCTTCTCTCTCCTTCCCTCCCTCCTTCCATCTTGATCCTCCTCCACCTCCTCCCTGCATCCTGAGCCTGATGCACACTAGCCAAATGTTCTTTTTCTGAACTCTGGCCTCTTCAAGAATTTCTTGGATTCCTACAAGACAAATATTTCTTTAGAGAAACTTAGAGTTCTGTTAGGAATGACAGAGAACAGACAACCAGACAATTAGTTCCCAACTGGTGAAGTTTGGTGAAGAGGGGATGAGACAGACTTCATCTGGGATGTTAGGGAGGAACACTCAGGTCTCATCTGTGAGCCAGAAAGAGGGTCTCAGGTAGAACCTGGGAGGGGGAGTTCTTGGAAGAAGGGAAATAAAAAGCCCAGGGTTTGGGGGCAGGGTGTTGTTCTGGCCTTCAACTGCCTTTACAGACCTCAGCCATTCCTGTCTCTATGAAAATATTTACCATTAGGGATAATGGTGATGGGTGCTGCCAGCGCCCCGCCCCCCTCAGCTCCCTTAGAAAGCATGACAAGTTACTGCTTTTGAAGCCTCGGGATGCCCAGGTCTTCCCCTGTCTCAGGCGGCTACCCACTTGCCAGGATTCTTGTCTTTCTGTGGAGTCCTGGGATGCCATTTGGTTTCTCCCAGGGAAGTACTCAAGGACTGGAGATGGGGCTTTGCGTGCTGCAGGCCCTGGTTCAGTTCCCAATATCACAGAGCATGAAGGTAAAACAGCCCTCTCCCAGCCCACAGCCTCTTACACTTGGTGTCTTACGTCTTACCCTGCATGGGTCTGAACCTGACCTATCTAGGGAGTGGATAGAGACAAGACATGGAGGACAGGGGTCCCAGAAGAGTTTCCTTTTACAGATAAGAGGATTGGGAGTATTTGTTTGCTTCTTTGTTTAGATTTGTATCTATTTTTATTTTATACATGTATGTGTGTGCAGTACCTATGGAGACCAGAAGAGGGCATCGGTGCCCCGGAAGTGGAGTTACAGGCAGTTGTGAGCCACCATGTGGGTTCTGGGTACCAAACCCAGGTCCTCTGCAAGCTTCAAGTGCTTTTAACTCCTGGGCCATCTCTCAAGCCTCAGTTGGGGACACTTGTACTAAATATTTTTGTCCAGTCTCACACCTTGGGAGACAGTGGAAGGAACCTCCTTGATAGACTGACCTAAGAACAACTCTACTAACTGTCATCATGTGGACTTCTAAACTGTAGAGGGAAATTTCTTGTACAGATGTTTACAGGGTATTTACTGTATGCCAGACAGTGTCCTAAGCACAGGGAATGATGTGGACAAAAATAACATTGACAATTTCCTTGAACTAGGATTGACCAACTGGCAGGTCTTGTCCCAGCCCGACATCTGCCTTTGATCCTCTGTTTGCCATTATTATTTACAATAAAGGTTAGAGTGTGGATAATAGTAGGTAATAAGTATGGAAGTGCTTTGAAAAGCAGAGAGAAACCTAGCTGACCTTCTTGAAGGCCTTTCTACAATCCTGGAAAGGGGCTGGAGGTTTGGGTATGCACACCTGTAGGTATTCAAGACTACCACTAGATGTCAGTGGTGTGCAGGAGGGGAAGAGTTCACATGGTGATGACCTTTTAGCCAGGTTGTGGACAATACAAACTAAAGACTTCCTGTGTGGTAGATGCTGTTCTGCATGCGGTGCATTTCTCATATCATTTGATGCTTACAGAGGCCCTGTGGCTTACATATTCCTATCCCTAGTTTATAGGTAAGGAAATGGGCGGGCACGCAAAGTAGGGAGGACTACAAATGTCTGCCAGCGTTCCTTCTGAAGCCACCAGACAAAGATCATCTTAGCGGCAGGTGTTCATCCAGACAGGCCTCGGCTGCTGCTGATCCACTGTGACCAGTGTCTCCCCATACACAGGGCAGCAAATGGATGCACAGACGCACAAGAACAAAATTTCCATGGATGCGTGAGAAGGGGGAAGTACAGGTGCTCCTTTGGCAGAGAGATGCAGGCTGACAAAAGCCATGTCCTGTCAGGTACATTAGAAATCACAAAAGCTATTGCTGGATTGGGCTTGACATGAAGAATACAAAAAGGTCTCAGGAGACCCAGCTTTAAATGAGCATATAGATAGATGTGCTGGATGTCATCCCTACAGAGCTAGGATCCAACAATGGCCAGCACAGCAGATGTTCCCAAGGGTGCAATAATGACACTTATATCCTGGGGGTAACCAACAGCCATTGTACTTAAGGCCGGCTCAATAGAAGGGAATTCATGACTGGTACTGTAAATCTAACCAACTATGGCTGGCGAGGTCATGGACCCTAGAGGAAAACATAATACAAACCAGTATAATTTTAAACTATATTCTAAATCCTTATACCCCCAGATAAGTATAGCTCTCAGCCCTCATCAAGCTTCTTTTTGCAGCAGACAGGCCATTCACAGAACAGAACAGAAATTCACAACTGGTCAAAATACAAGAACTGATTGTGGGGTGCCCAGCTCCAGTTTATACATCTACAGCACAACCCCAAACCTGTGTCTCAGCGAACATAGCAAAAGAGGAAAACAGAAAAACTGCTAAGAGCCAGAAGGCCAGGACATCTAATAATGACAGGGAAGGATGCTGAGCCCATGAAATCCCAAAACTATGGTTGCCTAAATGAGATTGCACAACAGTACCAGTTGACATGCCGGTGTGAAGAGGGGAAATCTCACGAGGCCTAGAAGAACTACGGGTAATTAATAGGTACTGAGAGAGGGAGGGCTAGTGTTTCCCATGGACTAGCCCAGCCCCCCGGAAGGTGATCCAGTCCCAAGTGGTCAACCCTAAACCTGTACATAGCAGTAGCACTAAATGGACTCACCAGGATGGACATATTATATATAGTCTATCATATTCTATTATATAATAAAGAAGAAGAGTTCATGAATTTGAGATGGAATGGGGGACACGAAAGGAGTAGGAAAGGGAGAAGTAGAGTTACTCATCCATAAAACTCTCAAAGAAAATTTAAATTAAAAAAAGAGCTAAGGTCCTATACCAGGATTTTTCTTTTGGGCCGCCAACCAGCTCCCAAATCCTAACACAGAGACTTCTTATGGGTTATGAATGCTTGTCCTAACTTAGGCTCATTTCTAGCTAGCCCTTTTAACTTAGCCTGCTTCTCTTCATCTAGGTTTGCCTCAGGGCTTTTTACCTTCCGTCCTTCTGGACATCTCACTTTCACTGCTTCTGGCGTCCGGCTGCCTGGCAGCCGCCTGGCTTCTTCCCCCAAGCGTGTCCCTCTCTATCTCCCTCATTCTCTCCTCCTCCTTCTTCTCCCTCATTCTTCTCTCCTATTTCTTCTCTCTGCCCAGCAGCCCCGCCTATCCCTCTCCTGCCTAGTTATTGGCTAGTCAGCTCTTTATTAGACCAATCAGATGCCTTAGGCAGGCAAGGTGAAACAAATGCAACATACGTTTACATAACTAACACATATCCTTACATCATTAACAAATACAGCACAAACAAATGTAACACACCTTTACACAGTTAAAGTAATATTCCGCAGCACAAACAAATGTAACACACCTTTACACAGTTAAAGTAATATTCCACGACAGGGTCCAGATCCTCCCTAAGCAATCCTTAAAAAGACACTGAAAGTTAAAGAAGAAAGTGGGGGAAGGTTCGAGGTCAAAATCATACAAAGACAGTCTGCACATAGTATCTCTGATGATAATTCTGAAGGTCGATCATCAGGCCCTTGGGAGCTGGGGAGATGGCTCAGCAGTTAAGAGCGCACACATTGCTTCTGTAAAGCACCTGAGTTTGATTCTCAACACCTACATGGGGCAGCTCACAACTGCCTGTAACTGTAGCTCCAGGGGGCTCTGACAGCCTCTATGGCTCCTCAGGTATCCTCAAAAATGTGCACATATCCAGAAAAACATACATACATACATACACACACACACACACACACACACACACACACACACACACACCCCTAAAAGTAAAATAAGTGATGACACCATCCATCTCAAGAGAGGAAATGGCAAAGGCAAGGAGGACACCAAAGGCAAGGAAGAGCTTTCTGCTCTCCAGACCCATGGACCTTCAGTTTGGACCCTGGACCATGGCAAGGTGAGGAGAATGACCTACAGAATGGGATGGGCCACAAAAGCCCATGGAGAGAAGCCTTGCAAAGAGCAGAAGAAACAGACGAGGCCTGATGCCCGTGGAGGAAAATCCTAGGATCCCTTTCTTGGGTTGAGCAACACCCAAGGGACAGCCCAGGTGATACCTGAAACAAACCAATGACCTTGGAGCTGGCTGGGCAGGGGGGTCACACAAACAGAGGAAGGAAAGGGTCAGGGGATCTGATGACAAGATGCCTTTGTGATGTCCAGGGGCACCTACTAGCTACTAGAAAGCAGGTTTGGAAAAGGCAGGATAAATGCTTGCATTTGTCCCCGGTGAACCATTTGTAAGGCCATTCCTGCATGTAACATCTCGTTTGACGTCAGACAGTGAACTGCTGAAGGGGCTCTTTCTGTCCTCACTTGACAGATGAGGAAAGCCAAGGTGTGCTCATTCGTTTCCCTGGGTTTCAGTGCTGGAAAAGAAACTCTGGTTTATCTAGCTGCAATGTCGTGCCCGTTTCACGTCGACATTGTCCAGAGACGGTGATAAAAGTTGCTGATGTCTATGGCTCTGAGGTCTGGCATGTTGGCCTATTTTGTACATGGAAGCTCTGAGGCCCTACAAAGCACAGTACATGCCTAGCATGGCAGAGAGGGGACTGAATCCAAACTGACACTTGTGTCTGCTAGGCAAGTGCTCTCTCTGCTCCTTTTCTTTGTGAGAGTGGGGGTTGTTACCCCTGTTCCAGGAGGGTGGGAGCCTGCTCTGATGGCCTGTCACCAACTTGCCTTTAGGGTGAGTCCTCCTTAGGCAAGTGCTTGGGAGAAGCCATCCATTGCTAAGGGCCTGCTTTGGGAGGCAAGTTCTCTGACTCATGCTGAGTGGAGCCTGAGCATAAGCAGGTGCCTGGCTGGGAGCACATTCCTGGGGCTTAATGAGCAGCTGTGGGGGAGGAGACAGGAGGGTCCTGGGGGTAAGCTGAATGATATTCTAGAAGGAGGGGAAGCCAGGAGAAATAAGCCTTGGCTGGGAGTGATATGTTTCCATGGTGTCTGTGAGAGAAGGCTATCACTGGACAGGAGACGGGATGGAGGTGTCGCAGGAGAGCCAGGTTGAGACTGTGGAAGGCAGCACATAATGACATATCTTGGGCAGGCCACCACCAGACAGCAAATGGCCCTGGGGACAGAGGATCCTGTGAGTTGAGAATTATGCGTGTACCTGTGACTCTCCCGAGTCCTCCTTCGGAGCCTTTGCCAGCTGTCGGAAGGACATTTCCCTTCTTAGGATGTTTATGCTGCCGGTTGAGTATCACTTGGCCCACTGTCGTAGTTTATAGTTAATATGTGTTTGGGTTTTATTTTCTTGTGTCTATTGACTCGGAATTCTAAATCAAGTGCTGTTCATTTTTCAAGGCTTCTTACCTGGTTTCCTATTCAGGTTTTAAGAAGGATGTGTGAATATCACACACACACACACACACACACACACACACACACACACACATGCTCCCGGAGTCAATACCATCATCTGGATCCTCATTGGCATCCAGGCGATTGTCATGGTCATTGTTTGGGACTGTCCTGGCAGTACCACCCTGCTTATTGTTTGGTCTCTCCTCGACTCGTAGCGCAAGATGCTGCTTGTAAATGTGTTTTTAGGATTCCTTTGATCTATTTTGAAGGGTTGAGGAGCTGTAGTTGTTGTTGTTGTTGTTGTTTGGTTGTTTGATTGATTGGTTGCTTTGGGTTTTTTTTAAGAGAGAAAATGGGGGAAGTTTCGTTTTCCAAATGCATGTTCTGGAAGAAGGAATCTGAACTTTAAGTATCTGTTCAGGCCACAGAGGGAAGGAACAGCTGGCCAGGGCTGCACTGTTCTAGAAAGCCAGAGAGGAACCCACAAGTGAAAGTGCAAAGAATTCCGAGTTGTCTGGGCTTCCCCGGAAAGAGACTCCAGTGGTGATAGAGTCCCTCTCTGCCAACCTTACAACCCAAGGAAGGAGCAGCTCAGCCTGGAAAGCTCCATGGGACAGGGGGAAGGGCATGGGGCAGAGGAAGCAGGCACCATGTCTCCACCCTGTACTTCATGCCAGCTGTGCAGTCCCTGGCAAGTCAGCCTGCCTCTGTTTCCCTATCTGTACAATAGGGATAACAGAGTCCTCACGAGTCCCCTGTGAGGACTTAGTGCTACTTTTTTAGTTAGCATGAGCTTAATGAATTGTCTAGTAATCGCTATTATTTGATGCATTGTTGAAATCTTTTTTTAAAAAATTAATAATTAGAACTTTATTATAAAGAACTTACAAATAAAATCCACTCAGTGAGATTAGCAGGGCCCAAAGTCTATACACTGAAATCTTATTAATCATATTCAGGGCCAAATTAAGTATGTGTGTGTGAGTGTGTTCGTACTCACACAAGAACTGGTCTTCCAAGAAAAGGGATTTAAAAGTGTGAGAAAAGAGCAGATTGTTCCCTTAGAGACCAGAATATCCTGGGAAAATGTCTATAAGTTGTTGAAATTATTTTAGCATTGCCAGAATATTCCAAGGAGCAGAAGAGAAATCAGCCAGTGGCCCAGCTGTGGGCTTTACTAGGCTGCAGGTCCATATGTTTGGCTGGATCTGGTCTTCTGGCATCCCAGCCTTGCTGAGCAGGGAACAGATCCCAGGGAATAGCTGCCCAGACAGCTGCTCGCTATCTTCAGAGCTGGTCATGAGGAAGGTTGGAGGACGGGGAACTGATGTGTCCCAGGTTTGGATGGACATAAAGAAGACCCTTGGTAACTTACCCAGCGCCTGATGTGCGGGCAAGCTCCAGCTGGATGTCCCTGTAACAGTGAACTGTTACCCCAATATTTTGTCATCACAGAATACTCACTCATCTCTGTTGAGTCAACAGAACTTTCTTCACTCTATTTCCTCACCGGATCCGATGGAAGCAAGGCCATCTCGATACTGAACATTTGCCATTTGCTGACCTTGGACCAGTGTGATGTTAGATGCTCCATGGGAATAATCAGTTACCTGGGTTGGGTAGAGAGGCAGAACAAGAAACCAGATCCAGAGAGGTTCTTTATGGAGAGTCACACAGCTGCTGAGAAGCCATGGTGGCATCTAGATCCAGGCTCAGACTGTAGGGTCCACACTTGCAACCTCTCCTATGTGTGTTTGTTACTTCCTGGATGTGAGACAACCTCTGGACAGAGCAACAAAGAGATGGCAACCATATGGCACCCAGAACTTCACTGGGTTAGCCCAGGCTAGCCCTTTCTTAGAAGCTACATTGCTGCAGTGAAAGCATAATGGGGTGAGGAGGTAATGCAGCTGGGCTGAGCTCTAGTGCGGCTGTGCATTAGCTGTGAGTCATAAACCCCTCTGAACCCCTGCAAATCAGATGAAAATGTTTACTTTCCGGACTACCAAAAGAAATAATGATAACAGGGTGGCCTGGTACCTGCTGGGGTAAATGGCAAGTGGTGCCACAGTTGCAGAGAACTGAGAGAGTTAGGGCTTTGTTGAACCCCAGGGAGTCTGGTCCCTCACTGCAGGAAGATGTGATTGGTCCCCTTGAGGCCTTAGGCTAAAAGGGGCTTTCTGAGGCAAGCAGGTTCCCAATTCTCCTAGAGGCTGCAGGCTGCAGGCCTGACGTTGGCCCTGGCATCAGAACTCGTCCGATTTTCTCAGTGTCTCAGGGCCAGATGACTCGGTCTCCTTTCACCCCTCAGTAGAGCATGTGGGAGAATGCAAAGGAGCCTGCTCACTGTTCTCCAGGAGGGTTGTTCGTCTTTCTTGAGCAAGAGAGAACGGCCAAATACGGGATGCTGTGCAGGGAGCTGAGGGCAAGAATCAGAGGTGTGTGACTGTCTTGGCTGTCTGCCGCTTACCCCTTGGGACACCACTTGCCCCCCTGAGCTGCTGTTCCCACGTCTAAGAAGAGGTCTATGCTTCTTTAAAGGATTACCCTGATGGCTGAAGGCTGGCTGTAGAACTACCTTCGTAGGTAGCTCCTCAAACATCCAAGGTTGTCAGGCCATGCCTCCTCTGCCCCTCCCCCATCCCACCTTCCAGCAAGGTAAAAATGGGCTTGGCCAGGGACACCCTCCCCTGCTGGACACAGCCAAGTCTAAGCCCTCTGGAGAGCAGATGGAATAGATCTGGCCTATTCTGCTGGGTCAGGCCTCAGATCTTTTGACCTATCTCTGGTCAAATGCTCAACTTGGGGCTGGGACAGACACAGATCTGGGACAGCCTGGAGCCATCAGCAGCCTTGTAAATCAGACCCAGGCTTTGAAGCTGTTGCGAGCTCCCTGGGGGAGCAGAGAAGTCCCAGCTTCTAGAAGCTGTGCCCCTCACTCCCACTGCTGTCTGGAATCTAAGGGGTGAATGGAGTCTGATTTATGGAGGCCTCGGCCGGGCCTGTGAGGGGAGGCCCCGGAAAGAATGAGTTTGCCCTATGACCTGCCTCCCAGGCCACAGAAAGAAACAGAAGGGCCCTGAAGGGAAAGCCACCTCCCTCTGGGCCTAGGTGAAAACTATCCTTCGCAGCCCACCCCTTCTGGAATTTGGTTTTCCTCACTGAAAAGATCCAGTTCATCCTTTCAGAAATGAACGAAGGGAAGGAACACTTCCAAAATGGCCCCTTGGAGCAGAGCTGCAGTATACGGAGCAGGGCCTGAATTCCAGCTTTATCATCCCCTGGCCGCATACCTTGGACAGGTCTTTGTCATAGTCCTGTATCTCACTGTCTTACTTGCCATGTGGTATAGAGCTGATGTGAGAGACAACCAGCTAGCAGATGTCGTGCACACTGTACAGTGACAATTGTTCATACTTGAAAAAGATTCTCTCCCCCACCCCTTCCTGCTTCTTCAAGCCAAACAGGAGACACCATGTTTGGATCCTTGCGCTAGCTTGTCAGATAGGGACTCATGAGTTATTCTTTGACCATACCAAGCTCCTAGACTACCACTGTCTACACTTAGCCAGTCTTCACATGTGGCTGCTGCACTCATGAAATGTGACTAATAAAATTAAAAACCTTAATTTTATCTGAACTGCCATTAGAAATTTAAATCTAACCATTATATGTTGCTGATGGCTACTGTGGTAGACAACCCAGGCCTTAACCACAAAGACCTGGTTCAGCATTGGCTCTTCAGATAAGCCTAATTACTCCTCCACACCTCCAATTTCCTCATCTATGAGGCAAAGGCTGTGGGTGGAGTCACCACTGAAATGGCTCTTTCCATCCACGCCTGTAGATTTTCAAGGGTCTGTTCTGATTACTAGCCATTTGTTGAGTTGAGAAAAAGGGCAGCTCTAGAGAAGGCAAGAAGCCAGTTTGGGACAACCATCTCATTACACAGAGATCAGCTCCTATGAGACAGAACTAAGGGGGTGCAGACCCAATCCTGCCCCCGGTGTTCTCTGACCTCTAAGGTGCCCTACTCTGGCTTGAGCCCCCATTCTTTTCTCTCACCGTGTCTAGTGCTTCTTATACCCCAAGGTCTTTCCCTACAGTGCCATAGTGCTTTCAGCATCAACATCTCATTATGGTTTCTGTCACATCAGCTTGACCCTCAGAGTTTGCCATGAGATAGCATCTGGTTGGAGGCTGAAGCTGTCACCCATGACAGATGGTGCCTCAAGTGGTGTGAGAGGCACAGAGAAGGGGAGGCAGAGAGAGCAAATGGGGCTTTGTCACCATCCTTAAGTCTGTCAATGCAGGGTTCCATCATGGCCACCTGACCTCATATTTATGATAAGAAAGAAAGAAATGCTATCAGTCACTTCCCTTTCAAGTTCCTTCCACCAGTGAGTTTCCTTTCCATCTTATTGGCCAGAATAAAGTCATGTGATTACCAATAGCTGCAAGGGAGTCTAAGAAATTGAAGAGCTGGCAAACAGAAACTAGGCAGGCTCGTCTTATTTGTCTTACTTGCCTTACACAAATTTAGTTTAATCTGGGAAAAAGTGGGTAGACAATCTTGCATTGGCCATCAACTATATCTGCCTTTATAACCATTGATACGATTAATATAGTGGTTTATAAATTGCCACATACTTTTCAAATTTGTGATTCTGTTTGAGTTTCTCAAGCTTGTGGACAACACAGAAATTGTAATCCTTATAATATAGATAGAGAAAATAAGGCTGTTTGAGGCAGAGTAATTTACTCTAGAAATAGTGGATCCTGCTGGGCAGCCCAGTTTTCCACGTTCTTAAACCCTTCTCTGAGCTGGAGAAGAAACCTCAGAGAGGGCAGCAAGCAGGAGTTATTTATATTTATACCCCAAATAGCAGCCTTGATGGCCTGGCACAAAGTAGGTATTGAGCAAATCTTGGCTGGTAATAATTAATGTGTTACTTTGCTTATTGAAATGATTGACCGAGGCAGGTGACTGGGGCTTCTGAGAACACAGCTTGGAAGTGAGGGGCTATTCCTCAGGGAACAATTAGAAGGAGGAGGGGAGAAGTGATGGTTTCCTTGCCTCTAGTAGTCTCAGAAAGAGTTCAGGTTAGTAAACATCCTATTTACAGATCTGTGCTGAGAACATGTGTTTATACTCACAACTCTAAGAGCCTGTCTTTCTGACTGAACTGGGTGTTCCTAAGGCAATGTCTAAATCCCATCTGCACTCAAGGGCCTAGAGCAGAGTGTTTCTCAACCTTCCTAATGCTGCAGCCCTTTAACACAGTTCCTCATAGTGTGGTGACCCTCCCAACCATAAAGTTATTTTTGTTACTACTTCATAACTTTTTGATATTCTTATGAATCATAAGGTAAATATCTACGTTCTTCAGTGACCCCTGTGAAAAGGTCATTTGACCCCACCAAAGGGGTCTTGACCTACAGGGTGAGAACCACTGGCCTAGAGGCCCAAGGACTGAGGTAGGATCTGGGAAAATGGATGTGAAGGGAAGAAAGGCACATCCCTGCCTCCTTCTCGGACTCACCAT
>CABHPP010102257.1:0-11736 GCA_902168425.1 Peromyscus attwateri
GGGGGGGAGCGCTAAAATAAAGCTAGTGAATGCTGGCATGGACAGGAAAATATGCCAGTGTTCTCGGCTGTTTGGCCATCCCCGAGTTAATGAACAGTCATGGAAATGTGTGGTATGCCAGGCACTTAGAAAAGGGCACTGACCAATACGGCTGCCTGCAAATGCTTATCGTCCTTAAGAAGCAGGTGTTCCTGCGTATGGTGGTACACGCCTGTAATCCCAGCGCTTGGGAGATGGAGGGCAAATAATATCCAAGGCCAGCCTCAGCTACATACAGAGTTGGATGCCAGCATGTGCTACATGAGACCCTGTATGGGGCGGGGGGGGGGGAGCAGCAGCTAGGAATGCCAGGTGTGCCCACCTTCCTACGGCAGGAGTAAGACAGGGATGCATGAGTCTAGACCCAGAGCTATAGGAATATGGAGTGGGTGAGGAGTCGGGGGAGACCCTGGACCCAAGTAGGGAGCAGTGTTCCTGCTGATATGCAGGAAGGGGTTAGACAAGCTAGAGTCTGCATGTCCCAAGTCCTCCAGAGATATGTGGACCATCGCCAAAGTCCCGAGAGTTATGCAGGACAGTTGGAGAGACACATGGGAGGTCAGCGGGGATGGGCACAGGTGACAGCGTAGGGCAGGGTTAGGCTTGGGGATGTAGAATGGGTTGCCAGAGGGACTCCGTGCAGTTGTCATCTCTCAGCAGAGTCAGGACGATCCATCTTCTGACATGCAGGGCAGGGCCACGGGGAATCTCAGAGATGGAGGCAGGACTCTGCCAGAGGGTCCAGATGGACTTTGTCCATTGTGCTTAACAGCAGAACTCAAGGGTCCTGAAATTCTGTGGCAGAGGGACGGTAGATAGCTAGGTCTGAGGCTCCAAGACCTAGAAAGAACTCCATGTCTTCTCATCATGGGATGAGAGAACTCCCAGGTGGGATGGCAGATAAGTTTTACTCGCCTACTCTGACAAGTCTTGGTGCTTAGAACATGGAGATGGGGGTTCAGAGGCCTCATCTAGGATCAGCAGGGAAGGGCTCCGGGGTGACTGCAGATACAATTGGGTAAGGGATGTGGGCTAGCCCTGAGTGTCCTGAGATTGCAGTCTCGAAGCCTCTTGAGGCCACAGTGACTGTCTGAAGACCTGTAGGGAAGGCTCACCCCAGTGCCCACCCGCAACCAGCCAGACAGTATGGAGCCCCGGCAGCCAGTGGGGTTGGGCCAAAGAGAAACGGCTGAGCCCCGGAGACACAGGCCTTCTCCAGCTTGAAGGCCTATCTGCTGCGGAGTTTGGGCTCCATGTCACCCCGTGTGTACGCAAGGAGTAGATGGCTCTGAGGCTGGCCTCAGCTAACAGCAGCCCAGGCCGGGTGGCCTCCTATTCTCCTGGGTCTTGGGCGCCTCTATTCCTACAAAGACAAGAAAATAAGATGGCATCCAACAGGCACCCTACAGCCCACACTGGGCAAAGACGACTCTACCCTGATAGCTGGGGCCCTAAACTTGGTCCCTTGGGCCTGTCCTCCGAAGCCTGGATGACCTGGTGTGGGAGGGATCCGGGGGACATTTGGGGTTGTGGCATTCAGGTAAGCTGGAGGCAAGACATATCTGAAGATCAGGAGCCTGAGCCTGGCCCAAGAGGAGGCTGTGTGGAGATCAGGGAGGCTGGGGCCGGTGTCTTAGTCGACAGGTGGGGGTCACAGAAGCTGTAGGCCTGAGATATGGTGTCAGCCCAAGAAGGCAGCAAGGTTGGCAAATTAACAACGGCGGGTGTGGACTTCTGGTCCCTATCCTGCTCCTCAGCCCGCCCCACCCCACCCCCCAGCCCTCTCTATACGCACGGATTAGGTCTCCATCTCCATCTCCGACCTGGGACTGAGCGCTGGGCCTCTTCTCTAGGTCCTGAAGGACAGACTGCTCGAATGCTAGGGCGGCAACACGGCTGAAGAATGCCTTCACGTTCTCCCCTGGGGGGCCCACGAGACAGCTGTGACGCCAGGTGCCCTCAGATGCATTAAGGGCAAATCCTTAGGCCAGCCACGATCCTTTCAGAGCACTCCTGATCGTCAGTGACCAGCCCATCCATGGGCGGCAGCACAGTGCTGGGTGGCAGCCTGCCTTCCCATTGGGTGCTGGTCCCCATCCCTATCCTGCTGCCAACCCCACCCCAGGCTACTCCCTTAAACATCGGAGCCTTCCTTTCCTAGAACCTTCCCTCTCAATCAGTTGCTATTGTACAACCTGGCACGAGCCTGAATGTGTGTGCCTTCTCTTTAGGAGCTACCCACGTGCTGTTGGCCCTTACGTGGAATCTGCATGCATCCTCCTACAGTCCCAGTACCGACGTGAACACTGCCCATGCGCAGCATCAACCTGTGCAACTGTGCAGAATAACCCTCCTTGCCCTACAGTGGGATTCCAGAGAACCTGCCGTTGCTGTGATCAAGGAGGGTGGGTGCTATGGGGTGGGTGGAGGCTACTGCTGGGAAGGAAGAGCAGATGGCTCCAGGCATGGGATGCTCCCAGTGTTTGTGGTGGCCTAGAGGTGGCGCTTCCAGTTTCAATTCATACCCAGTCCATGGCCAGATACACACTGTCTCTGTGCACTGGAGGCAAGGACTGCCGGCCGGATTTCTGAGTTCCCACAGCCTTGGAATCTCTTCACTGTGTGTCCTTTCCTTTCATCTCCCCAAGAGCCTGGTTTTCCAACTTTGCTCTTTACACTTCTGCATCCTGCAGGTTTTTGGTAATAAATGCATTCGGGGTGCACTACTCACCGGTTTTGGCTGACACAGACCAGTACTCTGCCTGCATCTCATTGGCCAGGTGCACAGCCTCTGCTTCGGCTTGCTCACACGCTGCCCCTGACTGGAAGAAACAGTGCTGGCTGACCCGGTATCTTGGGTAATTGCAGGGCATCCCTGGAATGGCCACCTCTCTCTCCAACCTTGTTTCTCACTCCCCCCACCCCTAAGCAAATAGGTGTGGTGGGGTGTCCCAGTGCAGGGATGCTCCCAGTGCGGGGATGCTGCTTGCCTAGGGATGATGCTTTAGTGGTCCCCAGGGAAATCTGAGTCACCCCTGCCTCTTAGTGGGGAGCACGGGAGCTTGAGTACTCTCTTCAATTCCATAGCCGGCTTTGAAGCCCGACACAAGGCATGCCAGTGTTGTTCACTGCTCCTCAAAAGTGGGCTGCAAGCATGGGCACTTTCTGGAAAGTTCCTCGGGGTTGGGCCTCCAGCTTCAGTCTGCTTACCAGGAGATCCTTCTTGGTTCCCACGAGGAAGATGAAGCAAGAGCCTGCCTCATTCTCCCTCAGTGCGTCCTCCAGCCACTGCCTAGAATGTACAGAGCGGAAACAAGAGACTTGTAGTCAGCCAGGAGGCACAGGGAAGGTACCCCGACCTACACTAAGTGGGATGCTGGTGCTAGAGCCAGAAGAGCCTCAGTGGGACCAGGGGGAGCTGGGAACATAAAGGCACAGGTTTGGGAGAGGTGAAGACTCCTATTGTGAGAACTAGGTGACCTCTGCCCTTTATCAGCTGGAGAAATCATCCCTGTCTCCTTCATAGGGCCTGGAAGATGCTGATGTGAATGTCCCAGGCAAACAGGGAGGAGGCGTTTCGGTCCATTAGGTGGATTATTTCTGGCAGATGATGGCCCTCTGAAATTGGTCATCTGCCCACATCTCTGCCCAATGTAGCAAGTGAAACATTTCTGTCAGGGAGGATTAGCTATGAAATTATTAAGGGCCAAGGTAAAGGTGGATGGAGGGGCCCCTCGTTCAGAATGAAGGTTTAATATGCTGGCAGCAGGATGTCAAAGCCAAGTGTGGCCTGTCAGCTTGAGCTCCTGAGCGGCAGATGGGGATAAGTCTTTAGGGGTAAGTGGGGACCTAGACACTAAGTGCCCATGGTTCTGGGTCCAGCCCAGAGGCTGGAGTTGGGGAGCCCTTCCAGGCAGCTTCACAACTCCAGGTAAGATACAGAGACAAACAGAGGGGTAGAACCTGGGGTTACTTGCCTGGTGTGTCCCAGAGTCTGCACATCAGTGAGGTCAAAGGCTGTGATGATCACTGGACACAGGGAAAGCCAACAGCCAATCAGCAACAGGTGTGATGGAGGAGGCTCCCCTAGGTATCTTCCCAGATCACAAGGAACTACTGGGGAGGCCCCACTGTGGAGACTAGTGAGGAGTCACCTGTGGTGGCCACCTTGGACCTGCCTTCCCACCAACCTCCCAAATCCCCCAAACCTGTAGCTAGCAGGACAGGGGCGGGGGGCACAGTGAAAGGCCTGAAGCATGTGGACTCTGGTAAGAGATCCTCTGCCACTTGTAGCCCAATGGGCTTGGGTGAGAGCCGTGACTGTGGAGAACCTGTTTTCCCTGTCTGTACAGTGATGAGAATGATACCCCTAGCTGTCAGGAGGGACACTGTTTTGAAAAGCTGTTGGTCTAGGGCCCGACTCTGGGTAGACTTTTAATTAAAGGATGGGGATTAGTAACAACCAGTTCAAGGAAATGGCTTTTGTGGTGCTATGTGGGCAGCAAAACGTCAGGTATCTTTGGGGTCAGCTATTTTCATCACAGTCTGCCCTGGATTCCCAGGGGGAAGCCCACAGGAGGATGGTCCAGACAGAGGCCAGCTCTCTGCTGCCCTGCTGGGAGTCAGAGCAGGCTGGACAAGGGCTTTCTGTGCACGTTGGCTGATGATAATCCTACCGGTGACAGGCATGGCGAGTACTGTTTACAAAAGTGTACTAGGTACCTCACACCATTTGCCCCTCAGGAAGAAAGGTTAGGAGAGGGGGTAGCTAGAGGAGGCCACGGTGGACATGGCCAAGCTGGAGGTTCCGCCCACAGCTCAGGTATACGCAGCTTATATCCTGTTCTCCCTTCTTTAAACTGGGATGAAACTATAGTGATTCTCACACCATCTCCGAGAAGACCTAACTGTGCCTATACTTTTGAGCCTGGTTTGGGGTCCCAACTCCTACCAGATTCTCCTTCTCTCTCCTTCCTGGGGACTTCACGTTGCCACCTCTGCTGACTTTGAGCCCTGCTCAGCCCCCAGCTGCCGCACCTGGCCATGTTGGCAGTGGGCACCAGAGCCCCAATATGGGACCTGCCAACTCTGCTGGGTCCACCTGCCACTCCTCTCTGGCCTAGTCCCCTCTGGGTAAGACAGGAAAAGGCTCTCCTCATCTTCACCTGGAATGTGAGGTCATCTCTCTTTTCTGGGACCCTTAAACAAGAATACTCTTTCGAGTTGAAAACTGGGGCCGAGGCAGCCTGCACCCGATCCTTCAGACTCCCTAAGGGTGTGACTGTCAAAGACAGCCAGGGTCTAGTCCTCTAGGCAGCTTCTTCATCCTAAGCACTGGCTCCAGTGCTAATCCCAGTGGCTCCTGGAGGACAGAAAAGTCGTGTTTGTGCAGATGACTTAGGTTGAGAGCTCCGGCGTCATTCGGCTGCTCACCCTGGGCACCGCGGTAGTAGGCAGACGCAATACACTTGAACTTCTCCTGCCCGGCTGTGTCCCAGCTGTGAGGGGAAGAGGGAGACAGGAAAACAGCGGGGGCAGGTTAAGCAGTCACCGCATTCTAAGGCAATGGAATAGTGAGATCATGGGAAGATCTCAGGACCTATGCCAACATGCCAGCCACACATGAACAGCAGGAAGTGCCTGGGTGATTCAACTCTCCCTGCCCCGGCTCCCTGCAATCCCCCACTCCCCCGGGTTTTTTCCTGGGATCACCGTGCCAATAGGGGAGAAGGTGTAACATTGCAAACTGCCTCGTCCAAACAAAGTTACACCTCTGATAAAGTTACCGCCCTTCTGACTGTGACATTATAAAGGGCCTTATGTTCCATAACAGGACAATGCTGGGGTTCCAGGACAGGCCTTCAGCATATGTGTGACTGGAGCACCCTTCACCTTCCACACAGTAGCTCCCCACGTGGGGAAGGGGGCTAACAGGGACACAGTTCGCATCCCTTAGGCAACTGATCAGTTAGCTCCGGCTTTCTGAAACAATTTGTTGAGAAGGAAATAGAAGTTGAGCCCTAGGTCCATGGAAAAGGAATGGAACAGCAGATTAATAATGTCTGCCGTGGGTACAAGATGCAAGAAGGGAAGGAGACAAGCTGAGATCTACTTGTATGGGCTGAAAGCAAGTTGTCAATATGCAGGGATGATCCCAAAATCCAGTCATCAATCCATCACTTTTTTTTGTTTTTTTTTTTTTGAGACAGGGTTTCTCTGTGTAGCTTTGCGCCTTTCCTGGAACTCGCTTGGGAGACCAGGCTGGCCTCGAACTCACAGAGATCCGCCTGGCTCTGCCTCCCGAGTGCTGGGATTAAAGGCGTGCGCCACCACCGCCCGGCTAATCCATCACTTTTTAAAGTCAACAGGTTAACATTTAATTTTTCTCAGGAAACTAAAATGATAGCCCACAAATACGATATTGAATTTGTTTTCAGGCAATTCAGCATAATGAATTGGCTTTATTCCTTCGTTAATTCATTTTTTCATCTCTGAAGAAGCCTCTAGGTGGGGAATGGGCATACAGTAAGCCAGGCAGGTGGCTGGCAATGGCCTCAAGATAAGATCCCGAGAGCCTGTGGCAAGGCAGTGCCCATTTTACATTAGGCCCTCTGATTAGAGACTGCCTGAAGCCTCAGGGAGAGTCCGGTGGCTGGCCACTATCTGTACAGCTCCACCTGGCTGCTCCCTCTAGACCAGACCTTTGCTCCTCTCAGCTTTCCAGAACTCTCAGTCACGAAGCCCCGGATTTTCATAGCGTCTTTTGCTCTGAACCAACCCTATGCTCATCCTTGCACAGGATGGATCATCTGGCTCCAGGATTATGCTGGGGCGCTGTCTCCACGTGGAGATGGGAGCTGACACAGGAGCTGAGGGGTCAGCCTAGGCAGGGCACAGAATAAAGACGAAAGCCAGGGAAGAAGCCAGGTGAATGCCAGCCAGCAAGAAGAACACAGGGGCTGCTAAACGAGACAGTGAGGAGGAGGGGGGGCTCAGCAGAGAGCACAGGGGTCTGGTAGCTGGGCAGGCCTGCAGGATCCTCTGGGGAGTGGGGAGAAGGAGGTCCAAAGCACACAGCACTTTCACCAAGGTAGAAGAAGGTGGACCCCGGGAAGGCCTTGCACGGAAGTAGGGCAGAAACCAGGGGGCTCCTGAGGGGCAAAAGCGTGGACGGGGTTAGGAGAGGAGACAGACTGAGTGGGGAAGCACAGTGTGGACAGAGGGGTTACACATTTACAGAGTGAAGTGATCGGAGGATGGAGAGCATCTGGCTTTCGGGCTTGAGAACAGGATGAGGGCAGGGTGGCCTCCAGCAGTATCCTACTCACCCGAGGCTGGCACACAAGGACCGACTCTGTCCTACTTTCTAATTGAGAATAGAGAATAGAACTCAGGGGAAAAAAAATGTCAGAGGCTACACCTGCTGCTTGGGAGATCACAGGTCCACCTGGGGAAGAAGGCTGAACCTTAGTAAAAAGCTACTGGGGTGGAGAGTGGGTGGACGTGTAGGTCGGCTGTGAAGACCGTCCCCAGATCTGTCGACCAGCGTAAGGCAACTGTGAGGATGGAGAGAGAATCCAGGGACCCATACACCACCCAGGGCTGTGCTTGTCCAGACACATCCTTGCTGAGCACCATGGGGGGCAGCGGAAAAAGATCTGGCTACGGTCTTTCCCCCAGGGGAGATCTGGAAACCACATTATCAGAGACTTACATCTGGAGGCTGTAGGGAATCCCCGCAATCTCAAAGCGCTCGATTTCAAAGTCTACCCCAATGGTGGCCTTGTAATCACGGTCAAAAACATTCTTGCACAACCTGTGGGAGGCGAGGAAGTCACCAGAGGTCCCCTCCCAAAAATAGGTGGAGGTGCTCACAACTCTGGAAGTCTGGAGGGAATAAGATCCCCCAGTAGGGAATCAATAAGTGATGGGCCGGGTGTAGTGGCCCACGCCTTTCATTCCAGCACTAGGGAGGCAGAAACAGTCGGATCTCTGTGAGTCTGAGGTCAGCCTGGTCTACATGGGGAGTTCTGGAACAGCCAGGGCTTAAAAACAAAACAAAACAAAACAAAAACCAACTCCCTCCCCCCCAAATAAACCACCACCACCAACAACAAAAAAACGAAAACACATCAAGGAAAGTGGTGGTGCGGAGAGGCTGTGGGTGTACAGGTGTGTAAATAAGCTCTCCACAACAAACTCCTGAGATGATGGCAATCCACGAGGAGACGTTCATCTGGGCCTGTAGTTCTAGAAGCTTCAGTCCATGACCGACTTAGTCATGTTGCTTTGAACTAATGGTGAGGCTTTGTTATGGTGACGGCATGTAACTGAGCAAAAGAACATCCCGCATGGCCAGGAAGCAAAAGAAGGGGGTGAGCTGGGGGCACACTGTCCCCTTCACGTGTACATTCCCAATGGCCTAATGACCTCTCGCCAGGCTCTACCTCCTAAAAGTTCTGCCACCTTACAGAAGTGCCGCAGACCAGAGACACAAGCCTCTGACGCACGGACCTTTGAAAAATACTTATCCAAACCACAGCAAGGGGCAGTCAATAAAAACGATGTGGGGGAGGGGAGCTGCATCAGCCCAGAAGCTGCGTCATCACTATCATACAAAAAGTGAGAGAGATTGAGGGTCCATTCCCAGGGAGGGCAGTGCAAGGGCCCCACAGGGACGGTGTAATGAATGCAAAGTATCAAGGATGCTCCATCATCTGGCAGTCACCGCAACGGCGCGCATGCGCATGAGCATGAGCACATGTACGGGTCAGAGGCTGACACGGCAGTTTTCTTTAATTGCTCTCCATCTTGGTGTTTGATCTCTCACTGATTTGGCGAGGCTGGCTGAGCAGCAAGCCCTAAGAATCCTCCTGTCTCTGTCTCCCCAGTGCTGGGATCACGGGCAGGCGCTGCTACACCTGGCTTTTCCATGGGGTCCTGGGGATTCAGTTCAGGTTTTGGGGTACTTATGCGGCAAGCACTTCATCGACCGAGTCAATCTTCCTGAGCTCCCAATCTCCCTATTTTTAAACTTTTCTTTTTAAAATTGTGTGTGTGTGTGTGTGTGTGTGTGTGTACACACAGGTCTCTGTGGTGGCTAACGGAGTCAGACCTCCAGGAGCTGGAGTTGAACGTGGTTATGAGCTCAAATTCTGGATGTGGCAGGGCAGTGCCAGTGAGCCATTTCCCTAGCCCCCCTCCTTGACTCTTGCCACGCCCTTGAAAATATTTCCCAGGCTAAAGCTGTGTTATGTTCCCAGAAGCCACGTGTTATCTGGGGCTCCCAGGCAAAGGTACGATAACTTGGTGCTGGGAGGTGGGGCCGGCCTGACAGCGTGATGGGGCGGCAGGACTTACCTGTGAATGAGGCTAGTCTTTCCCACATAGAGGTCACCAACTACCACCACCTTGGAGAGCTTCAGCCTGGAGGAAATACGTCCGTATCACCCTGGAGAATGGTATCCACAGTGTCTTCAGCATATCCAAGTCTTTCCTTCCCTGAACTATCTGAATGAGTCACCCTTCCACCCTAGATGCAGGAAGGAGCCAGTGGGGTCAAGGCCATCACCGGGAAACGCACAGAATCAACTAACCTGGGCTCATAGGAGCTCAGAGACTGAACCAACAACCAGGGAGCCTGCATGGGACTGCCCTAGGCCCTCTGCATATGTGTGACAGTTGTGTAGCTTGGTCTTCTTGTGGGACTCCTAACAGTGGGCGCAGGGGCTGCCTCTGGTTCTTTTGCCTGCTTCTGGGACCTTATTCCTCATACTGGGCTGCCTTGTCCAGACTTAGTACAAGGGGAGGTGTCTAGTCTTACTGCAATTTGATATGCTGCGTTTTCTTAATATCCATGGGAGGCCAGCCATTTTCTGAATAGAAACTGAGGGGGAGGGGAGGGGGTGTGGCAGAGGGGAGCTAGGGGGAGAGACTGGGAGGAGAGGAGGGAGGGAAAACTGAGGTCAGGTTGTAAAATAAACAAAGACAAACAAACAAATAAATAAGAGATTTCAGAGCTCTGGAGCACAGAAGGGTACTATGTAGCGGCCAGGCTGGGGCAGGGACAGGAGGTGTTCAAAGAAGTCTCCCAGAGGCTCTGACATATGGAAACCTGAAGGGATGAGAGGAAGATTGTATCCCACAGCAGAAGATAGCTCGTTCAGACAGAGGAAACGGACCTGCGCTGAAACTTCCCTGCAGCTGAAACGTCATCTGTATGGCGTTCTAAGAAACAGGGAAATTGTTTGTGCGGCAAAGTTAGGTTAAAGTCCCGATGGTGAGTGGCGCTGGCTCCACCTGTGTGTTCCAATTTGCTCACTTCATTTACACATGCATTTGTGCGTCTATTCTTCACACATCTTCCACACCCTTGTCCCCCGGCTTACCCAACAGTGCCCGTGTTCCTGCGCTGGCAGGCAGTGCTGACCTGGCTGTGGAAGTGCTCCTTGAGCTGCAGGCAGGCATCAGGTGTGTACCACTATAAAAAGACAGACAGACAGACATGCAGACAAGCAAGCAGACCGTCCTGCAAGGCCACAGCTCCACAACACAAACTGGGCAGCATCGGAGCATGAGACCTACTTCCTAACCCTCCTTCTCTCCTGAAACTTGAAGCGCCTCATGAACATTCCTCGGTCCTGGCAAAGCCACGGGTTGTGGGGAAGTGTGAGCCCATTTCTCAGACAAGGGAACTGAGGCACACAGAATAAAGTGAAAGGATTTGCCCCAGGAAGCATCATGTTGGCCCAGCCTGACGTGGTTAATAAGTCCTCAGGTCTGAAGTGGCCCTGGGATCCAGGACAGACATGGCCAGCTGTAGCTGTGGCCCTGACTGCTGTAGGTAGAGGGCTGTAAGGGAATCTCATCTTCCCTGGGCAGACTCCTTAGGGCTGGGCGTTCTGGAGCCTTACAAGGGCAGCTGGGTCAAATCTTAGCTCTACCATGCCCAACTGTGTTGATGTTAAGCAGTTTTCCCGACTCTCTGAGCCTCTGAATAGTGTCTTTTGTCCCATGAGACTGGGCCTGCTCACCCCCCCCCCCTCCTGCCCCCATTATACTTCCTTTCTCTTCAACTCATATGAGAGACACCAGCCTGAACCATCCCTGGTTACCACGGTCACACTCCATTGGGAAAGCAATAGCCCAAGCTCAGTATAAAAAAACCGGGGGAACTCTCCAAGATCTGAGGCACAAAGGCTTTCTCTGTCAGTGTGTGAGAAGGAAGTTAGAGGAAAAGATGAAGAAGGGGAAGAAGTAATGGCTGCAGATGGGAACACTCACAGCCTACAGCCATCTTCTTCCTCCTTCCTAGCTTTGGCACAGAATCTAAAAGACACAGAAAGTCTGTCTTCACACTGATTCAAGCCTCACAGAAGCAACCTTGGGCAACAGGGTTGTGGTGGTTTGAAAGAAAATGGCCCCCAAAGGGAGTGGCACTATTAGGAGGTGTGGCCTTGTTGGAGGAAGTGTGTCACTGTGGAAGGCGGGCTTTGAGGTTTCATATATGCTGAAGATCCCGCTCCGTGTCTCAGACCACTTCCTGTTGCCTGCAAGCCAAGATGACGGACACTCAGCTACCTCTCCAGCACCCTGTCTGCCTGCACGCCACCATGTCCCACCATGACGATAATGGACTGAACCTCTGAACTGTAAGCGAGCCACAATGAAATGTTTTCCTTATAAGAGTTGCTACGG